>LD363549.1:7923-23204 GCA_001465055.1 Ptychodera flava
TAGGAGTACACAAAGAATGGCATAAGGCTTTTCTTTTCATAGTACATTTATAAATACATATATGGAAATGATGATAGAATTAGTAATCATGTTTTCAATAATTTTTTTTTGTATTTAAGTCAAAATAATGTTTCCTGCTCTTGCATTGCTGTTGTATAAAATCTGTCTTACACAGCAAGCAATATAGAGAAAACAATAGAAATAGCTGATGTATTAACATTTACGGTTCATATTTTTAGCCTATCTTCAGACATTTGAACTCTTGCTGCAATTTGCAGACAACAATGTAAGACCAAATGGTCTGCCTTTCCTCTCAAAAAGTCTCTCATTGAAAGGCAACTACAGATCTTAAAAGTACCTCTGGGTGAATTTTGTATGCTCAATCCTGCAATTTACTTCAAAATTTGTCGATTTCTGTGGCAACACTTACACACACTTGGAACAACAGGATGCCACAAGGTATTGTGCGGCTTTGATAACATTTCCACAAGAATATATTCCATGAGAGACTAGCATCCAACATCCTGTGAGTGTCAGGTGTCATTGTATCAATGTGGTGAAACATTTTGATAATAAAATGTTACATACTCCGACCTTGACACTGTTTAAAATGACAGAAAATATAAGCTACGATGAAGTGACCTTTGGTCAAAAATTAATCTTTAAACAGATCGGTGGTTATTTTCAAGGATCAAAGAGTAAGTTTTCATTTGTTACCAGCTGATACATCGTATTAACTCTATCATTTACTCTTTCTGTGATCTTAAAAGGGTTATTCACTGCAAATACCAGTAAAGTTTTTGTGATCTCTAAAACTCATGTGATCTGATGGTGGAAGTTTAGAGGCAGACAAAGTATAGCCTGACCATTGTTTTCAGATAATTGCCTCTGGAACACTTACTTCAACACACATAAATTTTGATTGGGATAACTATAATCCAGTCAAAATTATAAATTAATTAATTCAAACTACCCTTTGTCATGAACACTGTCTTTGTGTGACTCATTCTTGCAAACACATTGTCTCATTCTTGGGTTCCTAATCGCTTAGGAAATTAAGGGGCGTGTTGTGGAATGGAAACAGTTTAAAAATAACTTGATAGATAGATAGCACACATCTATCAACATTACAGTATATATACCATTATATTAAAAGAGATTACTACCAAAATGGTTCCAGCAATGGAAAAACAAAAATCAATAGAAATACTATTTTTCTTCTCTTTTGAAATCTGGATTCTACATTGCTAATATATTAATTGTGAATGAGTAGGGCAATAATTCCCCCAGCCTCAAACCCATTATTGGGAAAACAATTTGCCAGCAATGTGAATCAGATATGCAAACAAGAAAAATATGCATTAATATAGCAAGGGGGATGATTGGCATGTTGCCATACTAACACATATTCTCTGGGCAATGACCATAGCTGATGTACATGTATAATGCTACGCGTGTGCCTATGTCAATCACACAATCTGTACAGTATTTCACCAGTTTCTGATTCATGATCAATTTCAAAATAACATTAAAATGTTATTTAAAGTATACCTCTGTGACAAAGCTGGAAAATATGGTCAACCGAAAGTCCATGTAGTAACAGATATAAATAATGTAACAGTCATTATACATGTAAGTTGACAATTGTGGGCATATGGTGTCAGAAATTATAGAATCCAAACCAAATTGCCGAAAGAAACCATTTGTTTAGTATAGTCGTCTGGGAAAATGCCATGAATCTCTCTGAAAACCTTCTAGTATGAGTCTCAGCACTGTTATAATTGGGGAGATATCTGGTTATACTTACAGGGTCTGAGAATGGAATTCCAGAATGAAAGAGTGGGTTGATAACTGTGATGTCACACAGGTCAAGGGACTGCATATGCTTCAATGCATCTTGCGGCGAACATCGCGTGTCCGACTGACTGATTTCCGTGACATAAGCAGGGTTCGTTACATGTGAATTTATTTTGTATCGATGACCTGGCAGTCTGTTGGAAGACGTTGATGCAACAGCACTAGCCATCTTTGTCCAGGTTCTATATGGCAGCAGTTAAGAAGTACTACTTTGGATGACTTCAGTGATGGTTTCGTCGAAAGAAAATAATAAATACAGCTAATAGTTTATACGCGGTCAGTGTTTTTCACTTTTCTGGCTTGTCTTTTATCATATTACAAGGTCCACTCGCATCATACCGAGAGCTGAACAACGGCAAACATTTGCTGCGAAGGTTCTGCAATAGGCTGGTACGTAACGCGTTGCTACATCCTTGGGTGTGGTCATCTAAATCTCGAAATAGGACACGCGTACGCCATTTTACTGTCGTCAAGGTCATAAAAGGTATACCTGGGTACTTCCCAAACTACATTTTAAAATCGTTGTCTTTCAGGTAAGAAAACGGCAGACCGCTGATTTCTGATGACCTTCTAAGCGCTGAACTGTAAACTTGGAGAACAGCACCACACCGACAGCACGCGCCGCTAAACTGCTAGTTGCACTTGTTTTACAGCGTTCTTGGGGAAACGATGATGCAGATACAAGCCAGGAGTGTCATGCGGTACTTTCACTTCACTTGTTCGAATTACTAGAGGTCCTGTTTCAAACTGCTCGTCTTTAAATCATCTTGTCGCGGCAGTCTGCTTGCCCCTTCAGAACTTTTCCACCATTTTGTCGACGGACTGGTGGGATACGTTATGTCAAAGGTTATATTATGTCACGTGATAGACATATGACCGAATGGGTGTCAACAAGGTAGTCGCACCATCTTTCCAGGGGGAGTTCGCGGTACAGCAGGTTCACTTGAAACGATAAAACCTGGCATATGTGTGCATCAAAATCAACGAAAGAGGAACTCCTTTAATGGTAAGGGACTCTTAAACGTTTGATACAAGCTTTTTCATATCTCCCTTTCGTTGAAAGCGCCCCAGCATGCAAGAAACATTTGTCTGATGGATCCGGCTCACGAAGCTGAGTGAAGTCAACTTACAGTCCAGGCAGACACTCGTCAGAGATATGGCCTGTACAAAACTACGTGCAACTAATGCGTGATGTCGCAAATGTTAAGTTATTTAAGGTACTTTTTGCTATTTTCGAGATCATGGCCATCCTCTTTGAAGCGCTGGCGGGACACAAATACTCTGAACTTTTGCATGTTTCGCGCAGCAGCCCACTGATTATCTACAATAGTAGGGTCTACATGTAGGTCCACAAATAGTAACACCACTACACGGACATGGCCAAAGGTTATATACGGATCTGCCGACAGTTCAGTTCAGTTCAGTTTAGTTCAGTCAATAAGAGGGATATTATAGGTAATGGATAATGAAATCTCTTAGGAACTACTGGCCGTTGATCGAAGGCATTTGGAGAAGTATACTCATCTTCCAGTCATTTCATCATTGTGCATTTTATTTCTTGAATTGTGATCTGATTTGGATTATAGGATATCTACACTATAACTTCAATTCCTGGTTCTTGCAAAGTGGTTATTGACATTGACCGTTATGTGATTTTAATCTTTTGTTCTCCTGTGAAAGTTGTGCACAGTTAGTCAATTAGATGAAGCTGATAGAGTACCTACCTCTTTAAATAAAGATTATTTCTGATGTACTAACTACTTGTATGCTGAAAAATAGAAAAGTACGAAAGCTTTTCACGATTAGATTTTCACACTCTGGCAAGTCCATGACACATATGCATTTCTGAAGCTTGAAAAAGTTTGAGTGTCAGGACTAGCAGTTCTAAACAATTAATTGATTATTTTACCTGAAATATTACTGTGGGCCTTTCTAATTCTAGTGATGAAATATCATTCATCCTCATTCAAATGGTTACATCTTCAGTTCATCACCTGACATCTTGAACGTTCATTCATTAGATTCTTGAAAACCAATATGATCATGCTTCAACTACGATTTAGTGCACTGACCGCACTGTACAACTATCATGAACTCCAAGATAAAGGAAAAGACATCAGAGCAGCCATGGTTACTCAACAAAACGTAGTAGCATTGTGGTACTGTAGTTTGGTGACATGCAAGTTGTCGAAAGATCATTGTTTATATCTAGTTAGTGTAATTTCTCGTGTTCATTTACCGGTGCAATCAAGATCAATTTAATTTGTTTGATTCCCAGAGACCAATCAAGTAAAGACTCAAAGAGACTTATTTATCAACCTGCACAGCGTGCATGTCAGGTGTTGTATAAGTGTGAACCAGCTTTCCAGTAAGGTGCACCATATCTCAAGTTATCCACATAACCACTCAAGTTCAAACATTTTGCATTCTTGGTCTTTGTTTTTTATGGTAGTTTTGTATTTTACCAACTTAGTATCAAAATCCAATATCAGTGCCATGTAGTATGCGTCATACATGTCAAGCTTCAATATATTAAGACATAATGTTGTCAGTAATCTTTTTTGTCAAATTTTCACACCAAAACATGGTGATTTAGTTGTCCATGCTGTAGTATTCCTTTCAAGGTGCATAGTATTCATATTCGTCTGGTAATGTGCCTGCTCCACAGTAATATTTACAAGCAAAGTGCTGTGTACATGTATGCACCGTCCCTCGGTGGGTGGAGGGACCGTGGTACATGTAAGCATTTTGAACCCTAAAACAGGATAACGTTATTCTGTAGGTCAGTGTTTTGCTATGAACCAGGGTTCTTGAGAGAACATTGATTCATACAAGTATTATGACAGCTTTCTGATATTCAGGAACATTAATACTGGCAACACATGCTGAGAAAGTTCCGACACAATTTGTATCTGAGGTACATGAATGATCTCAGTTTACAACATTTATTTTATTCGCTTATTGAAAGTAAAAGTTCTACTCAGCAAAAGTGAGTAGTTGGGTAATTCTTATCCAGTGAGTTGGTTTATTGTTAATTCAGAGAAATTGTGATTGTCACAGAGTTACTGCTTTGTCTCTCTCACAATTCTGTAGGGGGCGTATCAGATTTCACGTACAATGCAAATCCCAAAGCTGTCAATTTGTGAGCCTAATGTCAATAAAAAAGTACAGGAAGTCAGAAATTGTTGACTGGAATTAATCTTAAGATCTAGATGACAGTATTGTATTTAATCTTGTTTTTTAAATCCAGTTGTTAATGTATAATTAAATAATAACACATGAGAGCGTGGGCAATATCACGATTTATTGCCTGCCCAAGGGATGGTGGTCATGATCGAAATACTGATGATGCCCTTGCCGTATCATGTGTTATTATTTTTATTACACCGAACAAGCAAACATGCAAAGAAACAAAAACACAAAGACTTCTTCGAGTACAGTTCGCCTTCTGAGTCCGGACCTCAGCGTAAAATGTTGTCAGTGCCGAGTCTAGGGTTGCCGCTAAAGTTTGCCGATCTCCTCGGTGGCGTATCCAAATTTGTTGCTTGCATAGTCGCTGAACACAGAAATTGCATCCCTTGTCGCCATTTTCGTTCGTTTGCTGTTTACTTGCATCAAAATATCGTCTAACTGTGCCGGTGACAGCTCTGCATGACGTTTCGCAGCCATAAGTTGCCAACTGCAAAGTACAACAAGCGAACGACAATTTGTTTTGTGCAGAAAGGATGCACAGTAAGTAAAATGACGTCATCCATGTAATATCAAATGCAGAGGGCATCATCAAGTTCGCAGAGGGCATCATCAAGTTCGCAGAGGGCATCATCACGTTCTTTAACATGTCACGTGAGTCGTGTTTAACTGATGGCAGTGCACGCTGAATGAGTGAGGTGTAATAATTGTATTTATTTGTCACTGATTAAGTTATAAATTGGAACTTGTGTAATAATATCATGAAAGGATATGCACAAAAAAGGATTTGAATATCAAATTGTAATAACCCGGCAAAAGATATGCACACACACACATGTACCATATATATATATATATATATATATATATATATATATATATATATATATATATATATAGTTGAAAAGAAGAAGTGCATATACTGTATATCATTATATCATTTGATAGAATCAGACTTAGTGATTGATATTTCAAATCAAATACAAAAGTTTGTGTGAAACTATTTCATAGATACAGTACCAGCTGGTATGGTATGTGTAATCATGTACATGTTCAATAGATTTGTAGCTTAAATTTCAAGAGGATTTTCTCTTGCTGTCAATAGTGTACCGGTATGTACTGTAATTGAGTAAGCTTGCATGCTACTTTAGCTACTTATGGTAGTCACTGTTGAACATTCTGTTCACTCACAATATAGTATCAACATAAGAATTTATGATACAGTATGTAACGTTGTGTTAATAGTTTCATGCTGTGAATGCTTCATCCAATCAGATGCCATATAATCAAATGTCATTGGTTGTTATATTTATATACTAGGTGTACTTGACTTCACAAATTCACTATCTCTAAATGTTGCTGTTCAAAAACTTACACAGCTACATGTATAGTACATTGCATGTATACAGAATCCTCTTCAGTGTTGTTCTCCAAAAAAATTGACATTAACCAATTACCAATGTATGGATATAACTGGCTATCTATGTAAAAAAACAAATAATCATTGAAACCTGATCAAAATTTTAACTGTAAATGTACACTTGCTGGTGTTGCCTTTTTTCATGACTGTTATACTTTCATTTTGTATGCAGTACTATCCTTACAAATTCATATTTATTTATCATGATTGGCAAATTTTCTACATTCAGTAGCATTGTGAAATCAGCTTGTATTCTTAGAATAATTCTGCTGTCATATGATTTGTTATATAGATAGAAACTGACAGTCAATCGAAACTCTTCTGGAGCCTTTTGTCAATCTGAATACAGCTACAGGGTGAATCATAACATGTCTGGATTTGATTGTGTTTTATAGTGCTTTGTTGTGTCAACCAGGAAGTAGTACGGTCAGTGTATATATCTCTATGGTGTATGCATATTATAATGTTACAGACGCTGACATTGTGGAAACACTAATACATTTACTGCAGATATCAAGTCCTGTGTATTCTGACATTCAAAGGTACAGCGGTACTTGGACTTGTCACAAAAAAGGAAAAGGTATATTTAACGACATGAGTTGTATTGAAAATGTACATTTCCTTGCCTCTTTCATTTTCTGATTATACAATGGAATGTATTGTTGTTCAAAAGGCAAAAGAAACACCATTATGCAGTTGCTAATAGATAGATAGGCTTCACAAGATGATTTTAGCATTAGTTACATTACATGTATGCTGCGATGACACTGGTTAACACTCTCAGTCTTTTAATAGTCCAGATGTCTGTAGAATATTTGATGAGATATATAAGTATTATACATTTAGAGTGTACATGTCAGGTATACATTCCCTGAATTATGCAGTGTCACTTGGCTTTCCCTGTACTGTCCCTAATGTATCATTCATTGCTGACAATGTGTCTGGAAACCCTAGACCATATTGATTACATTTGCTGTGAGCAGAATTGTGGTAATTACACCTGGGCTATACAGGGAATATCTTTGAACAAAGTTCAGACCATGGCATGACTTTGTATAGTGGGATTAAAGATAGGTGTTGAAGTTCAAACAAAACATTGTGAACAAATGTCTGGCACATAAATGTAAATCTTGAGATATAAATAGAATGATTTCAAGACACTGTGAATAATTAATGACTTGTGTCATGACAGGTAGATTTGAATTGTTAAATGTATCAGGTGACATTCAATTGTTTGACTGATAAAATAACAGACTTCTGTACAACATTGTGGAAAACAGGGCAAACTATCAAACACATGGTAAATACACAGTAGCAGTCACATTTGTATCACAAGCAGAGTTGTATTTGAAATATATGTTGTAACTCATGATGTATCCAGTCACTGATTTGCTCTGAAATAAGTATAGGTACCTTTCTCAAAACTTTTGTACTTTTATATGTTGTATTGTTAGGTGAAAACTTGGAATTGGCCCATAACTGCTTCAGAATTTTCTTAGATTTCAAAGAAGAGGATTCTTCATTCCTTTCTTTGTTCAATGCACTTTTACTTGCCTTTTCTGTTGTTATGGTGTGGTCATCAGACTGGACTGGTCATATATCTGAAAATCATTGTAAAATCCACATTGTAAAATGCAGTTTGAAGCAGACAACAGTACTAATGCATACAATAGTGTCTGATCTGCCTCTAGAAATCATGAATCAAAAACACTGATTGATACAAACGACTGGAAATTCCATATTTTTTTTCAGGTTCACTGGAGAAACCTGGAATAGGAAGTGTGACTCATCATCTATCCCCCACTGCGAGAGTGAGTTCAGAAGAAAGACAGAAATTGATATCATAGTGTTCTACGTAACTGAGGAGTATTAAAGGAAGCGATCAGTGACTTGTAAAAGGATACGCACAGTACATCATTTTCTTCAATCAGTACGTGGTGTTTACACCAGGACAGAGTAATGGAAATGGATACACATGGCATCTAAGCGTGTACGTGCTTCAAGTTGTAGTGATGATTTTGGAAGACTCAATAATATCGTTGTCATGTCCAGCTGTATGAAACAACCTTAACAAGGATGTGAAGATGATGTTAGAGATCTGTCATGACATTAAGTGCTTCCTTACAGTACATCTTATAAACTCAACTTTGTAGCGTGTTGCTGAAAGTTCAAATCTGTCTCGAGAGAAGATGGCATCACGAGCTTTGGTAATCGGCAGAGACGACGACGATGACGCCAAAAAGCTCGCCGAATACAACATCAACCCCCATGTCAATATATGCAATACGTTTTGGAGACCGAACTTGACCTTCCATCCCCACCACTATGGCGGGATATTGGTGGCGTTTGAATCGCTGTGGCCCAATGGAGAGGACTTAAGGGTGCTCGTAAGGGATGTCTTTGCACAATCAGCATTACGAGAAGCCGTGATAGAATGCGCCAAGCTGGTACTTCGGTGCGGACCGGTGAGAGTGTTAAAGGAACTGCTCAGATGTAGAATCATAGGTCAGTGCTTTCACTTCATTTTATACCTCCGCCAACTTTCATTGAATTGTGAAATAGCTAGCATCACTGTCAGGTATAAATGGAGTTCAGACATTTCCATGTACATGTATTAAAAGCTAAAAACCAAACTCTACTATTGAGAGCTGCCTATGTTGTGTTTGCCTTTGTTATCACACATAAAATGAAAAATTTCTGTAGACATTTGCTTGGGGTATAGCATAGACACTTTCATGCTAGTTTGTGTGCCCTTAGCGCTTGACTGCCAGAAAATCACCAAGCACAATGTCCTAACCTGTTGTGCAATACTCTCAATTATTATCCTGCATGCAGACTAGTTTCATTTCAATGCCAGCTTCAATACATATACTGTGTGTAGACACATAAAAGATAAAAAGCTGTGTCTTCACACCAGACATGAAGAAAACTGTGGAAAAAGCCTCTTCATTCTGTAAGTTTGCAACATTTCTGGGGCAAATTAATTAAGTCAATGAAAGTGAAGGCCTAGGTGTCAGAAATGATCAGCACTATACAGGATGGGATAATATTATATTACACTATCCCTCAAGTTTCTACATTAGAAAATCCATTGCTAGACAGCAGTTCATCAAGAACATTGTATTAAGTCAGTGCTGCCTACATGTACATGTACTTGGTGGAAAAAACCTGTTTTTATGTCTTTGTGTGAATTAAGGTCAACTGCAGTACTTTCTGCAAGACTTGTGTTTTCACAATGAAGTCTTTGTTATCTGCTGGTGTCTACACCTTGATCACAAGATTTAGGTCAAAGGTCTTTGTTGTTGGTTTTTGCAACCATTAGTTGATGGAAAATTTGGGTCATACTGTGATGCATGTAGGTGTTATAGAAGAATGCCTTAGTAATGGAAGAGAAGTTTTGTTCACTGAAACTCTCTGCATGCAATCTTCCATTTGTCGGTGGATTAGAGAGAGAGAGAGAGAGAGAGAGAGAGAGAGAGAGAGAGAGAGATATCAGAATAAGATAAGGCTTTTCATGGAGAGACAGGTGTTATTGACCAGCCGCTTTTTATTACCCTTCATTCATTGAGATATTTCATGTGCTGAAGTCTCAAATAAATACCGATAAGAATTAATAACATCTTAAAGACGGCACATGCATAAAGCATTGTTGGATAATTATGTAGATCTTTTTTATTACAGAGTGCCATATTAGAAATTAATAAGATTATGTGGTTCACTACTGGTGGGTGTTGTATGTATGAAATATGAGAACTTTCATTTAGAGTAGACTGGAGGCGATGCATTCAGCGAAAAAATAAATATCTTCTGATTGAACGAGCAAATTTTATGTTACTATATGAGATGTTCCAGACTTCCATCCAAAGCTTTAGGCAAGTAACTCCCATGAGGTCATGACCTGAGTAACAATGAGGTCATTGTTGTGTCAAGTAAAGTAGAGTCACTATTGATTATAGTGCGCAGGGTATTCATGTCAGTGTCTGGGCAAATGATTACAATACACTGTCACTCTACACTGTACGGTAGCCTGATTGCCAATATCCAACATACATGCAATACAGCTGTTTGTCCATTTTAATGATAGTCTATCATATCTGTAATTGATTATTTAGCAATTCTCTTGTCATGGGCATATCTGCATGTGTATACAGAAGATTGATTTAATAGGAGGGTATAATACATTCTGTAAAACAAAACAAAATGAAATGTGGCAGAATGTCTTTAGCATAATTTCTCTGCTCTTAAAATGAGATATAAACTGTTTTAGCTCCACTGTCAGAGATGTGGGGCGTATTAGATAAGTTGATTGTCCATTATCCTTAGTTGACTTTGCTCTCTTATTCCACAGCCAGTGTCTGAAAACATTTTAATTTAGTGTATAAGTCACTCAGGGTGGCCGACCTTGGATTTTTGCAAATAATATTGAAATTTGCTAATGGGATTTTTGGGGGCAGGTTTTTCACATTTTTTGTCAAGACCTTGTTTTCTCTGATACCACTGGTCTTACATCTTCCACATACAGCAGTGAACTCCTCAGTTAAGGTCTTCTGAAATTATATAACATTTGCATAAAATCTGCATGTTTACATTTTTGAGAATTTGTTTCTCATTTTTTGCCTAGTCTTCTTCAAAACTGTTCTCTGAAAACTGTTAGTCCAAGAAGATTAAATTTGGTTGGGAAGTTCCAAGGGATGACATTGGGTTTTGAAACTACTGCCCTTTACATTATGAAAAATGTATCATAATTTGGTGTCTGCAATAATGATGTTCTAGTTTCATCATTCGTATAGAGGATGAGGTTGAATGGAACATCTCACATGAATTGGGGAAATTCCATCTCAGTCACACAAGTCAAAGGGCAGTTTAGTGACAGAAATTCCCCTGCATTTTTAAGTAAGACCTTCTGTCTCAGCCCATAGGGCATTGGATTGCATTTCAATTCCTTCAATACTTGCAGAAGTTGCATTGTCATATCATGTGATATGCATTCATGTGTATAGCATTGCTGTTACCTCGTTTTGATACTACTGTGTACACATAAACAAAATCAATGCAATTCACTCAACACTTTGTGTGTTAAAGTTAATATCTTACATTGTATAAAATCTGATGTATTAGCACTAATATTGATTTAATAAAAAAGGAATATAGTAGTGTTGGAATGTATATTGTGAACAATGTAAACATACCGTAAATAGTAATATTAGCAGTAGTAAATGAATGTATTTCTTTTGAATCTAGTCATTGTGAAAATTGAGCAAATTGTTGGTCTTGCCTGTACAAATGTACATATGCATCTCAATTTGTATGTGTATGCAGTATAATTATATTGCAGTATAGTTTTGTTTCAGATATGAAAGAGTGTTGCAGTGTCCCAATGTATTGCAAAAATTAAAAAAATGGTTTTCTTGTGCAATGTACATGCAATTTTATCTAATGAAGTATACATACCGTACGGTACATGTACATGTATCATTCATGTGTACATATACAGTAGATAGAAGGATTTAGTGATTCTGTTGTCTGGTTGTAGGTTTGAGTCAGCGCTTTGAACCATTGGGAAACACAATGTTACATCTTGCATGCATTGCTAGGAATCAAGAAGCCGTAACCTATCTACTCTCTCAAGGAATTTCAACAAAGCATACTGACAAATTTGGTAAGTACAGTACATGTTAGCCTTTCCTCATATTTCCATCCCCGTACATTATTTTATTTGGATTGAAACTGAAAAAATAGAAAGTGAAATAGATGTAGTAAAGTTTCACTATAAATGCTATTCTTATCACCCCTAGCGTACAAAGTTTTGAGTCAGTATATAGAAGATCCTCTATCAGATCTTTTAACTCAAACGGGGTTGAAAGGTTATAGGTGAGATGTCAAGATTCGTAACCTACCATAAAAACAAGTATCTTTTGGCCTGTGTAGAATTGAAGATCTAAAGTAGAGTTTGATCTGTGCACATGATTTATAGCTGCAAATAGCCTCATTCCTCACGTTCATCTGATACTGAAAATGGATGTGAAAGCTGTGACAACCGTAATGTGCTCACGTGATGTTGTCATTCAGTCAGTAAAATACTGTTCATGTATTTAAGGAGATATTTCTCATGTTAGGTAAAGTGGTTATCATAAACAGAATTCACAAAAAAACTTTGTGAAAATTATTTCAATTGGTGTATCAAGAAAGATATGGCAAGTTATAATCATAATAGATGATGTAATTTTCAAGTGAAAATAGCTTCTGTTATCATTTTTAGTCAGTGATATCATCAGTTGATTCTTTCATCATTTCAGGAAGGACAGCTGAACAGGTGTGTTTCTGTAGTAAAACTAAGAGACTGCTTACAGTGAGAAGTATTACGCCAATGAAAAGACCCAACACACCAGCATCACTACAAGATAAAGATACTCTCTTTGAACTGATCACACACTCCAAAAGCTATGATGAAATTCAAATCAAACTTCAGGTAAGCTGAGACATACATGTACCGGTACGTGTAATGTAATGAAATGGTTGTTGGAATGCTAGCAATGTGTGGCCCTACTTCCATCAGTTATATATGTGGGATTTTGAAAATTGAGATACTGGGTATATTTAGTATTCATTATTAGTCTTTATCAGCTGATGCAAATCAAGTCAAGAAATAATAAAAGATGATACATCAAAGAAAGTATTGCGTTTCATCTGTGTATTTCAGTTTTTGCCATATGTAACATATTACAGACTGACGAATTTCATCCAATTGATCCATTTACTGTATTTTTTTGCAGAGTTTAGATTTTGACATCAACAAGGAAAGGAACAATGACGGGGACACATTATTTCATAGTGCTGTCAGAGTAGGTAAGTCATTATACACAAATAATTCAGTTTGGGCAGTGTGTATCTTATCAAGTATTCTCTGTTCTTATTGCCTTCTCACACAGTAAGAGAACATGCACGGTACTTTATAAGTAGAGTTACATCAATATTAGAGCAAAGTATCTATCATGTATTCCAACATCTCTATGTACAACACATATCTTCAAATTCTTTCTCTCTTTAAATTTTTTCAAGCTCATAATTTTGCCATGATTTTCAAGAAAATTTTGTGATTAATATTTCATACTTTGTGAGATGTATTTGCATGGTAGTATCATTTTAACAAGACAAAGTGGTCAGTGTGTGGACTGTTGAGAGGTGAAAGGTCACAATGACATTTTGTTGCTAAATGAGAGAGGACTGATGTTCTTTCTGAAGTTGAATTTACTGGTAATCCAGAATATCTGTCAGCTGATAATACTTAGTATGTGAGAAAGCTGAGTAACTTTTAGTCATATCTGATTTAATCCTGTTTATCGTTCCCTGTAGGTTTATCACAGTTAGGCCTTATATTGTCACTAGTTCATATTCAGTGTGCGGACATTGAGGAATACACACGCTATGGTATGACTCCACTCTGTATTGCTGCTGAGTATGGCTACTCAGTCATTGCTGAAGTAAGTCAAGTTCAAATATTCTTCAATTTAAAACCCACATTTATCCCTTAAATCTGTAAATCCTTTGTTCAATACTGACTGTACTTACTGTACCGGTATAATCCTTGCCAATAAAAGGATAAAACCTACTTCCTCCTTTCCCACCATTCTAAATCACACATTGATAAGTACTTGACAATACATGTATATTGAAGACTGGGTTAACCCTGTAATTTCTGCGTAGAATGTTCAAGAGCATCGTCTTATACCAAACATACACTGAACAATTAAGAAAAATATAACACTCAAATCAACATACTTTCAGCGTCTGTTCTACATCCATGACATTAAAATGGAATTTATGAAGTAAAATGCAACAATTCATCAATAATTTGGTGTTTGTATTGATATGCTAAAGACCTCTGTTTGTATTGATACACTTACACCGGATTAAAGTAAATATTAACATTTTTGGGAAGTTCTTATGCATTTCTTGAATACCAATTATTTACAAAAGCAGTTGGGCCTTAACGGGTTTTCCCTTTTTCCAGCGCTCACAACGGCTATAACATCTATAGTTGAATAAAAACTTCAGCAAAATACCGGTAGGACTTTGGGCATCACTATGGCTTTACCCATCTCCTACAAGTAAAGCAGTGATATATCAGCTACTTTGAATGTAGCAAACATCCCCAGTTCTAATGACTCAACAAATCTAAGTTTATCCATGACATTTTTTCTCTGCCAGGTTTTGATATGCTGTCTTGGTGCTGACCCAAACAATGCTAATCCTAGGAATAGATGGACACCATTACACTATGCTGCCACAGAGAATAAACTAGATGTTGTCAAGTAAGCATTTCTCTTCTTAAGGTAGTATGCGCCTCGGAAGTGAAAGAATTAAACTTTTGCTCAAACATTCCTCGAGGAATCTTTCAACCATTCTCTTTCAAAAAAGAATAAAAATCTGGGGTCACCGTGCAAATTTTGATACTGGAGAAGCAAATTACCCAAGGTTTACAGATATTTGAAATTCAAAATGGACTCAATTCTATGTTAACTCTATGGAGAAAAATAAAATTTTCGATTTTAGAAAAACTATAACAGTGAAACAGTGAAAAGTTTTCTTACACCAAGACCTTTAAAATGAGCCCCGACAAGTGGTAAATCAGAAAAGAACTGTAAAAGTGTGAGAGTGCAAATATCTGCCTCCTCCGATGTGCATTCTACCTTAAGAGTCACTCTTATCCATCATATCCTGTACCACTGTCCCATCATATCCTGTACCACTGTCCCATCATATCCTGTACCACTGTCCCATCATATCCTGTACCACTGTCCCATCATATCCTGTA
>LD363549.1:23401-52506 GCA_001465055.1 Ptychodera flava
TGTACCACTGTTACATCATATCCTGTACCACTGTCCCATCATATCCTGTACCACTGTCCCATCATATCCTGTACCACTGTCATGGACTGTTCTGAGGTACTTTCTAGTGTTCAGTATAGATCTGACGACTGTCAAAATGTACATACAGTGAAACCAGATTTTGCTGATAAAACAAACCTGATATTTCTAGATGAGAGGTGTTTCTAAGCATGTTGATTGATTTTTTTTGCTTGATGGTTTAATTCACTACAGTGTTTTAATCAAGAGAGGAGCTGATGTAAACTTGGAGAGCATTGATCATCTCCGTGCCGATGACCTTGCCAGGAGACATGGCAATGAAGACTGTGAGGAAGCCATCGTCACTAAAAGAATACAGAGATGTGAGTTGCTTAGCAACAGGGCAGAAAATGTAAGTAGCTTTGTTGTAAGCTCAGCCATTGAGGTCACAGAGAATGTGGGAGTACAGAAAAATGAAATAGTGCAGTAAAAATTTAAAAGCACATGTACATTTCACGAGAAATCAACGTGCTTTGTATTTTTGCAAAATCAACTTTATAAATTACAAATTTTGTGCTCTGTGCTTATTAATTTCTTGGATTTCATGATTTAGAAAATATGTTTGAGTCAAACCTCAGCAAATGCTGACAATGCACTTGGGAAAAAATTAGAATTTGAACAGACAATGGCCAATGAACTTACATGTAACACAATGAGTGAGACACAATGGTTGCATAACAATGTGTATGCATTCTGTTTTATTTAATTGCTTTGTTTTGTTGACAAAGTTATTCCATGACAGGATAGCCTTGAAGGCTCACTTGCATGTATCTGCTCGATTTTTCCATAGAAACAGAAATTAAGAAATTCATTTCCAGACTCTCGCTTTTTTACATGAAGGACATTATCAGAGTCTTAAGGTAGAAAGCGCCTCGGGGACAGATATTTTGACTCTCAAACTTCTACAATTATTTTTTGATCTACCACATGCGGGGGTTCATTTTAAAGCTCTTGGAGAAAGAAAAACTTTCACCGTCTTAGTTTTTCGAAAATCTAAAATTTTATTTTTCCCCATAGAGTTAACACAGGGATGGCGGCCATTTTGAATTTCAAAAATCGGTAAATCTTGGGTAATTTGTTTCTCTAGTTCCAAAATTTGCACGGTGACCCCCGATTTTTATTCTTGATTTTGAAAGAGAATGGTTGAAAGATTTTTTGAGGAAAGTTTAAGCAAAAGTTTAAGTCTTTCACTTTCGAGGCGCATACTACCTTAACAGCATTAAACAGATATTATTATAAAGCAGTATTGCTCTTGATTCCTTTTTCCTGTTTCTCAGAACAATAACAACGATCAGACAGTGACGCTTTGCAGGAGCCTAAGCAGCAACTCGCTACGCCTAACAAGCTTGTATGTGCCAACTGCTACTCATGCCATGCAACATTCGCCTGTAGAGGGCAGCAGTGATGATATCCCAGCATGCTTTGAAGTCAGTGTTCCCTGCTGTAAAGTGCTGTCTCCATTTATTGTATCATCTTTCATGCTTTACAAACACACCATTTCATCGTTTCATCATTCTCTCATGTATTTTACTTTTCCTGTTTATCCTTACCTTTAAAACATGCTTTTCCCAAAATAGCCCCACTTATTCATTTCCAATTCTTTACAATATAAACATAAATTATTCACTTGGATTTAATTTTACTGTTTTTGTTAGGTCACATTTGGTGTACCAATGTGAGGTTATCGTATAAGCTGAATCAGTTCATTTGCATCTGATTTGCATGTCTGTATGTCTGTATATTTGTGGGTATGTGCATATGTATGTCCGTCACACACAAAGGCTCCCATACCACCAAAGCTACCATCTCAGTATTTGGTGTACAGGTAGATGCAGGGGTTGAGATGTGAATTTGTTCAAATGAACACATCAGTGTCAAAAATGTGCAAATGAGGTAAGAAAAAGTGAAATCCTGCAAATGTGCAGGAGGCACACCAGTGAGAAACAGGCAAACTCCACTGATCTTGACTCATTTCCTGTCATTGTTTATGAACTGTTACATATTAACAGACCTGCTGCAACCATAGACAGTAGATGGGGGAAGACCGTTTATACTAAACTAAGAGGGGCTTGTTTCTGCTATGCATGTTGCTAAAGTTGACCTCCAGTACCTAAAGTTAGACCTTAATTACTTTTGTCATTCTTGTTTTTCTGGTTTAAATATTTCTTGTTGTTTTTCTGGTTGTACTGTGCAGAAATCATTGCCATAACATCAACGTAGAATTTTCCTGCACTGAACAGATAGAAACAACATTTATTGTTGATCTTTGGTAACCCATACTGGTATATACCAATTCTGATCAAATTTGAGCGACACTGTATAATTGCGGTATTTTTGGTAGATGAAATCGACTCAGTTCTTAGTGAAAATGCTAAATAATTGTAGATACCATTCTTTTGGAAAATGAGTGAATTTGAATCCAAGTGAAAATGTCTAATAGGGTCAAAATAGTATAATAAGATCCCAGTGGAAATTAATAATTGTACAGTATATATCATCATGATTTGTAGCATTACTAATGAAGTGCATGTGTTTGTCTTTCTTTCTTTATGTATGTATGTATGTATGTATGTATGTATGTATGTATGTATGTATGTATGTATGTATGTATGTATGTATGTATGTGTGTGTGTGTGTGTACGTGTGTGTGTATTTGAATGTTTCTTTGTATATTTATTGTATGAGCAATGATTTATGTTGCTATATTTATCTCCATATGATTGGAAAATCCAAGAGTTTGTATCATTATAAACAAACTGTTAATATTGTATTGATGTGATGGTGTTATGATGTATAACTAACTTGCTGCCATTTCTATTTGTCATCACTATTTGTTTAGGTGAAGGTTTCTCATACGTCAAAGTTTTTGGTTTGTGTACATGTACATGTATTTGATTTGGTCTTCAATGTCTAGGCTTTGTGAGCAATTAGGTTGTACTAACCAATGTTCTATTGTCCATTGCAGGCTAAATTAAAAGAATCAGATTTGAGGGAAACTGACCAGTTTGTTGTTGATAGCCAGGACAGAACATTAGTCATGGTAGCAGCAGAGTGTAACAGGTAACCATGGCAATTACTAAAGAATTTTATTATCATCAATTGCTTTGTGTTAAATAAATGTAAAATTAAATGATGGTTGCTCCTGTACATGATTTTTTTTCTCTTCTTTTATGCAGGATAGAAAATTTAAGAATTTTACTGAGTTTACCAAAGTGCCCTGTTAATGCACAACATCCTCAGGTATGTCTGTCCAATTTGTAATGCACTGTCCATCATAAACATTTGATATAAACAGTTTGAACAATTTTATCCTTCATAGGGAATCTTTAGGATAGCTTGCCTTTTTCTGGTGGTATTAGAATGATTTTGCCTACTTATGTTGTACATTAATACGAAATACCCAATCATGGAACAACTCACATAATT
This sequence comes from Ptychodera flava, assembly GCA_001465055.1. Taxonomy (NCBI): domain Eukaryota; kingdom Metazoa; phylum Hemichordata; class Enteropneusta; family Ptychoderidae; genus Ptychodera; species Ptychodera flava. The sequence goes on from LD363549.1 coordinate 26,885, forward strand.
ATATATTTACAGTGAAGTAAACTGAGGCCTCCATATAATCTGATTTGTTAATGTTTTATCAGCTGTACAGATATTCTGAGACACTGAAAAATCTTACTCAAAAATTCAAATACTTAAAGCTAATTATCATAAGATCTTCAAAATAATATTTGTACCTGTCTCTTGTAATTTCTCAACGTATGTATGTATTGTACTTTTGCAGACATTGAAGACAGCGTTGTCAATGGCTGCATCCAATGGTAATGCCAGAGCAGTACAGGTCCTGATACAGAACAAAGCTGATCCCTCAATCAGGGATATCTTTGGATACATACCTTTACACTATGCATGTAAAGAAAATCACAAAAACGTTGTAGAGGCCATTCTCTTCTATGACCATTGCCTTGTAGTAAGTATGGCTGAAAGATATAACTTGACTAATGAAGAGATTTTCAGAAAGTTTGAAGTTTTCATAATAATTTGCTGTACAGTGGTTCTTGAGAAGTGATTAGAAAACTACAACTTTAAGAGAGCGTTTGATGTCTTGCTTTCATTAAGAATTCAGTTTCTTGCCTCGATGTCAACACAGTTAACAGTGGCTTATTTGAAGTTTAGGCAGTTTGGTTCTTTGATTTTCAATTTGCTGGAAATTCTCATAATGGTGTTAAAGTGTGAAAATCAAAAATTTCCAATGCAAAATGTCAGGCAAAAGTTGAAGACCTTCATCTTCAAGGAAGATTTTCATTAGAGTTATCTAAATAAAGCCGTCATTCCCCATGGTACCAGTAGTTTTTGCCAGGGTTAGGAAACATAGGTGCAAAACATTTCTGCCATATCCATTTATTATTGCCACGACAGAATACTACAGGAACTGTAATAGATGATGTTAGAGCTTTAGTAACATTGTGATACAATGTATACACTGTGCATTTATATTAAGGTGGTTGGAAAGGCTAGAGCGTCAGTTATAAATTTCAACAAAACTATTAAAATATAAAAGTAGTCAACATTCTCTGTGGAATAAAAAAAACTGGACATTTGGGCACAAAGGCATCGCAGAGTTATAGCCTGTTAAAACTTCTGAAAAACTGACCAAATAAGAAGAAGTTGGGGAGTCCTTAGTGTATTAACTATGGTAGAGGTCCCCTAGCTGTTAATAAAATGTTTGAAAAGGGAAAGTCATTATTTGCTGTTTTTCATGAAAGTTTGACAAGGTGGTGCTGGCATTCAGAGTGAGTGACTGCTATTGTAAATGCATTTTTAAATTCTTTGAGTGTCAAAGAGGTGTCAAAAGTGAGATTAACCAAAAAAACTGCTCTAGGACTTCAAAAGAGGGGTGCAAATATGGCTTGTTTTCAACATTTTTGACAGAATAACAGTTTTCCTACATAATTGTATACCAATTTAATCCAACTTTGAAATGAGATACGGACATGAAATTTTTACAGCCTATTAACAAGGTTACAGATAAGATTTGTACGGCACAATTTTCCTGTATTTGAAGTACTTTTTGAAAAATCACATTTTGAAATTTGAAAGAATTTTTAATAATTTTTTGATAAATAAACCCATGTAAAATCTTAAAAACAAATTTTATTTACAAATCCTGCCGTACAAATCTTACAATAAATAGTGTCAACATATTTATAACTAATTTGGTAATATTGATACTATCCAATTATTATTAAATTCAAATATGTAAAAAAAATATGAAAAATTAAATTTTAATATTTTACTGGTGTCATATTTCAAAATCATGGCTACAAATATAAAATTTTCATATACTTTGGAGAGAATATTAACTAAGGGAGTTATCCTGAAAATTTGAACTAAATATCTTGATTCTAACACTTGAAACTTGACATTAACTCTGAGAAAAGAATTTGTGCAAAAATAGCCTTTCCAACCACCTTAACAAGTTGATAACCTTGAACACAAACGCATACAAATTACTGACAATAATGTGTATAACAAAACAAGAAATGTTTTCATTCTATGATGATAAGAATGTAAAGCTGTGGACCTTTTATTGTATGATTCAGTTGATTCAGTGTATTCAGGGCCAATCAAAAATATATCGAATACTCAGTGAGTAATAATATATTGTATGAATGTCTTAAATATCAACCAATCAGCAGTACACTCTCAACAGTGGTTGAGCAATACCAGCTCATGTTATTTATTCTGTAGATAATGTCTCTCACATCCATATCTTGTTTCTGCACTCTTGTACACAGGGTCTTGAGAAAGCACTGTATGTGAGCACAGATCTTGAAATCAGAGAACTCATCGAGAAAGCCATGGAAAAAAGACAAAAACAAGTTGTAACGCCAGAACTTTTTGAGTGTGCTGCCAATGGAAATTCAAACCGATTGTTCTGTGTGTTAGAGGAGGGTGATAATGTCAACCCTCTGACGGGAGCTGGTGATTGGCCCCTCATGGTAGCCGTAGAGAATGGACATTTGGATATCATACAACTCTTGTATGAGGTAAGACTTGTGAAATTACAGATGTCAACTGTAGATAACGTATGCTACAACACAGGTCATCTGTAGTCTGTGTTATGATTTGCCCATTTATTTATGATTATGAGCCATTCTAATAATGTTTAGAAGACAATTTGTAAAAGAAATTTTTTGTTCAATGGATAATCTTCAGTAAAACAAACACATAAAAGTGCAAAATGTCCATCACTGACATAATTCTGCAACAGAATCTGTGATCAGAAGCCAACCAGCCAAAATAGCACATGGTACATCTCACTGCGGAGTTAGGGTTGTCGGTATTTTGCATCAATATCTTCTTGTTCAATGTTATCACATACCTTGTCTCTATCCACAGAGAGGTGGTGATGTTAGTCGCAGACACCCAACCACCAATGCCACAGTATTACACGTAGCCAGTGCCAGGGGACATGTACAAGTGGTTAAGTTCCTATTAAATATCTGTAGACGAGATGGTCTACTTGGTCCGGGCAAGGGAGACAACATTTCATTCTATCAGGAACTTGACATCAATGCAATGAACAATTCTGGACAAACAGCTTTACAAATGGCTGCTGCCAAAGGTAAAGCTTTTTAAGATGTGTGCATTCTTTTTTCAAATTCATCTTGTATATTTGAATCAAAGTAACTTTCTTTCTTCTCCACTGTCTTCCTTCATAATAGCTGACAACATGCATTACACTCCATGTACCAATTAACTCTATTTTGCACGCACTACATGTTGTGAAAAATTGTTGAACTTTTGATAGTTTTTGTTTACTTTTTCAACCGATTTATCACTTACATCTGGTTGAGTACCATATGGATGGTTAGAAAGAGGACTCTGTTTCTCTGAGTCTGTAGTGAATAGTACAGGTGTTAATTGTACATGCAAGATCAACAGTCTGTCATTCATGTTGAAGCATAGGAATATAGTCTACTTCCTGCATGGTATTGCCTATCTGTCTAAGGACGTATTCCGATTTTGGCATTGCACTCAATAGAAAATGAAAATAATTAGTAGGTCCATGCAGAATTGCATTTATGGTAATGCATGCATCCTTCAATCAGGTACATACATGTAAGGAGTTACAGTAAATTCTTTTCTTTAGAATGGAATGCTACTAGTGATACATTGTAAGTCCAGTGGTTTTCAGTGTTTCTTTGCAATAAATACTTCCACAGTCATTTACTTGTGTTAATAAGCTATTTGAATTATTGTTTTCCTGATATCATAATCCAGGATTTAGCAAGGTTGTCAGGGCTCTGCTGATGAGAGGAGCCAGCTCAGCCATCTTGGATTCCGATGGCAACGTCTATAAATGCCAGGAATACGAGGGAGTTCAGGGACTCCTTGAGACGCACAGGAAGGAGCGTGCTATGAGGATTATGGCAATGATCAGAGACAGAAAGGGGCTGTCAAAACTGAAGAGAGTATGGCAGGTGTGTTTATGAAATGCATGGTATACTGTCTCAATAATCACCATTTATATTTATTTACTTTCATTTGATTTTCATGCTCACCCTTTTAACCATGGTTTGGCCCAAATCATTGTCAGCAATGGTGAGTGTGGACCTGTATACACAGAATCAGGTGTGAACAGGTTTGTATATTAGGTGACTGCAATTACATCACTTCAAGCATCAGAGGAGATACATCAATCACATGAAATGTTCTTGAACTGAGGTCAAGTTCTTTATCCAAGTGTCACTTCTCCAATGAAAGTTGTATTTTCAACTTTGACGATTGTTTACAGTGAAACAGTTTTACCTGATTGCTAAGAGTCAAATAAAGCAGTACGTGTGTCGTTCCTTTTTCAACATTTTTAATTCACATTGTTTTCCAGTTTATTTGACAATTATGGTATAACAGCCTAATATTTTTTTTGTCCCACCAGTCAAACTTTGACCACAATCTGAGAAACTTCAAAGGTGACACCCCACTGATGGTAGCCTGTTACCATGGCAGAGTGGACGCTGTTAAGTTTCTTGTACAATCTGCGATACACCGACAAGTAGTTGATAGCAATACTGACAGGTGAGAGCTGCAAAGCTAAATCAATCAATCTCAACTGTTTCGTCTGTTATATTCACCAGTTTCCCCTGCAAGAAATAATGTATGATTACAAATTATGGTGAAAGAGTAAACTGAGTGATTGATAAAGTCAGAAGTCATGCCCTTGAGATCATTGTCATGACAAAATGGCCAGTCAGCATGGAGGGCGCTGTTCTCCAGTGTAAAATGGTAGGTCTATGCTGCTGTAGGTTTTCTAATTTTTGCTCTGTAACATTTCACTTTTCATGGTGCAAAAATAATCAAATTGACGGGAACTGACTGTCCTCTTCTGACTCTGTAGATTTTTAACAATTCAATATGTCATTCACATTGAATGATAAGTGGTGTAGTATTTACTTGTCGCAATATTTTCTGGTTGTAGAACTTTTATTGATAATCCCCTGCCAATAATGTTTTTTTATTCAGTGCTTTTAACTTTTCCAACATTATTGTTAGTTTTTGGCAAATAGCCTATTGATACAAATACTTACAGTTACACAGCAGAACCAAGACTTTTCAGATCAACTGAAAAAACTTACAAATAACAGATAAATCCTACGTTTGATTGAATAGATTCTAATGTAGGTAATATTTGCATGAATGCACAATGCTAATTCAGTCACTGACATAACCATGTAATTTTGTATCCTAGTTACTGGAATCATGAGCAATCAGACACTGATTCTGGGTCTTACATGGATCACAACAGCGCCATGATGAATTCAAGATTTTTGGGTAAGCCTACAAAATACATGTACTCATGGATAAGGTTCAAAGCTAATTTTGAAGTCAGTGTTGGGAGTGTGATTGTGATTGTTGGTTGTGAGTAATATTGACATGATTTTGAGAGTAGAACAAGAAAACTTTGTTTCACAAACAGAAGAAAAATTATGGCAAATACATCATAAGTTACAGCTAACGGAGGTCCCAAGTTAAAATGTTACCAAAGCAACACATTCTATTCATAGTATCACTGTATAGCAGAGATGTGACAAACATAAATTGTTCATGATGCTTTGACCCTTGACCCTTATTAATTTTATTAAATGTTATTTTTTATGCTAAACCAGGAACACGAACGGATCCAAGCTCAGCGTCTGAACTCAGCGACACGGAGAGCAATTACATGTTCAATGCTCGTAGATGCAAGACTCCGTCTGGTGGATGGTTGCAGCAGTCAGCTGAGTTCACCAGCTCTGGAAGATTCAATCGATACAGTGTCCTCAGTCAAAATCCCAAGAAAATCAGTCCAGTCAGCTCTGAAGATGACCTAGCTGGTATGTGACAAAAGGATTGTGTGTTGTACATTGTACACACTTGCCAAGATTTGATAGGCATATTCCTCAAATGTCTTACTTTTGAGAATTTTAAACTCAACATCAAATAGTTCATTATAGAGAGACAGTTTGGTTTCCTCTCTAGATGAATGAATTGACAGAATTAGAGTACCTGAAATTTATTAGACCATTTTACCAGATGTTGATTCGTAGGACCCCATTGTATTCTCAATTTTCCTTTGCGTTCCATAAGGAACATACCATTTGAGCCATAGAGGGACAATCCTGTCACAGGCTTTGTAGTCAAATTGAGTTGAAACTCATCCACAAGTATGTACTGTAAGAAGTATTTCCAATGGGTTAAGTTCTCAGTCACTTTCATGTGGTGTACTGTCAGTCTGTGCTATGTACTGTTAGTCTGTGCTATGTACATTGTGCTGTCAGTCTGTGAGCTGCACTGTCAGTCTGTGCTATGTACATTGTACTGTCAGTCTGTGAGCTGCACTGTCAGTCTGTAAGATGTAGTGTCAATCTGTTTTATGTACTGTCATGCTTTATTTAATGTTACCAGGCTGTACATGCATATATTGAAGTCAGTCATCCTCCTAATCATCTTGTATTCTTTGATTTTCTTTTACTTACAAGATTGATATGTCTGACAATACTGCTACAACACTGTCTTCACCTGAATCCCTGCTGTGTGTCTGCATGAATGCTGCACAATTGTGTATTTTGCCATGTGACTAACATAACATGCTGTGATTCATTGCTGCAACGCCAATGCACTGGGCTCTGCATGCCGTGCGTTTGAACAATTCTGTATTCATCTAACAATTCCCCGCCATCATTCCAGAAAAATTTTCCCAATCTATCTTTTATTTCAGCAACACTAACCAAACTCTTACCTTATTGGCCAAATGAGCATGAGTTGCTGTGTGAGTGATGAGCAAAATGATACATACTGACTGAAATTTTGTCAATTTTTTTTTGCTCACCCAGTATCTCACATTTCAATAGAAAATAATATATACAGTATATGAAATTCATTATTGTTCAATACAGATTTGTTACATTGAATTACAATAAAAAATTCTTGATCGCTCCATCACAATAATTTCTAGCTGATTTTTCCTCAATTTTGATATGACATGAAATACAATGATTTCATACTATCATGCTCAGCACTGAAATATTTGAAATTACAGTATTGAAATTAGCTGAAATTTAAAAGTAGGTAATATTTTAAGAATCTTTCACCCAGTTTGTTCATCTAAACTTGAACTCTGCACTGAAAACAAGATAGTGGTTATACTTTGTGAAGACTGATTTCTTTCTATGATTTTGACAAATATAAGAACCACAGATGTACAGACATGAAACCATGAGTATAGAAATTCACTAATCATGAAAGGCCAGTCTTCAAAATGTCATCGGTGTTCAAAATATATTAGCATTCTAGTAAAGATGAGGAATGGGAAATGAAAAAATGGAAAGTTGGCATCACATGGCATATAATGCACGAGTAAGGCCAATGAATATTCAACATATATAATAAGTTATTATCATTAAATTTGCATATTCAAACATGTTACTATCATTTGATTTATATATTCAATCAAGATGTATTTTGTAAAGTTTTCAAGATGAATGCATAAGGAAAGTAACCATTGGGTGAGTGCATTAATATGGAACTGCCCAGTTAAATAAAAATATGAATGTAATTACGAGGAAATCAAAACTTCTGGAAGATAATTTGTTCATTTCACCTCAAATCTTCTCTCCTGTGATCAACAGTGGCTGCGGCAGTTGCTAGGCAACAGAAAGCACAGGATCTTAACAGGTCATTCAACCGAAGAGAGCAGGCATTCCGTGACGTGGTTGGAAGTGAAACTGGTCTGAGCAAAGCAGACATTTATCTGATCAGTTTCTCAGAGCATAACAACCCACCTTATTACAATACTAGTGCTGGTGAGTCCAGGACAATTTTGGATGTTTCATCTTTCTCGGCAAAGACGCCTGGATTTGGGTAACATTAGAATTGCCAATTCACCCACAATTAATCATCACCATTTCTAATTGATGATGAAGAATTACCGGTATAATCAATCTAAATTCCAATTAAATATGTGTGACTAAAAATTCTGGTTGTTATGCTTGAACCATGGATGTAAATTTTTTGCGTTCAAGAAACTTTCAAGTTTGTGCATTTTTACTATTATTTGCCTGTATTTGCATCTCAATTGAGATCTAAAAATTGCATGACAATGTTGTGTTGAATTGACCAATCAGAGACCACAATCACATGGTTTCACGTGACACATCATGAAAGACACACTCCAGATAAATTATATACTATTCTCATCTGAGAATAAATGAAGTATAGGTGATCAGTTGTAAACCTACTGACTCAAAGAAGCTATCTCTCTTTCAAATCTTCTCTGACCTTCATTGACCTGTCTAAATTTCAAAATATCTGCTAACTTCCTGATTCTCTGTAACTTCAAAACTACATTTCAGAAGAAATTTGCATGTCAAGTCCATAAAACTGTTCAACTTACCTATCTGCAAGTCTATCATATGCTCAAAAACTTCCCTGTGTTATGTTGTATCCAACTGATTTCAGTATAAGTCGGCGCTAAACTTGAAATGCAATGTGGATTATTGATATCCTCAATGGTTTGATGTCATTTTTGTTGTGTAACTTTGGTTTATATTGGATTGCAATTCTGTAATCAAAGACAAGCAGATTCTTTTTGTCTTAAATTGGAGTTATGATCAGATATGAGAAATAAAGACATGTAGACAGACGTGTTGTGACTTAGATGAATTGTAGAAACCAAGTTGTATGTTATATGTCAGTCACCAAGGAAGTATTTAAACTTTGAAATCCCTGGGCCAACAACTTGGCATTGAGAGATGGAAAATGGGGTATTCACATCTACCACTGCTATGATCCAACTTAACAATTAGTTGATCCAAATGAAATCTGAGCTGAGTGCACAAAGAACTATCTCTGTAGTTTAGTCATAGACCCTAGAGAAACCTGGGTCGCTCTTTTAGCTTGTCTTTGTACTGAAATTGATTGTAGTGTTCTATTTGGGAAAATTTCACATCTCCATGTGCTTTCAACGGGCAAGGATATTGCAGTATTTACATTTTTGAAAATATTTTTTCAGAAGTTATCAATTTGCAAACGCATTTCCAGGTTTTTAACTTTTTTTTATAATCTTATAAGTGTGAAAGTAATATTAGGGCAGTGGTTTAAACGATCAAGTAGGCTGAACTGGTTGATCACATCTAAAACTGTCTTGTTTTTGGAATGCTTTTTTTTTGGCCCATTTTTCAAGTTTGTGAGAACACTGAGTGAGTGCAACTTGCCAAACTAACCCCTAGCAAATATGACAATTATTGCATGTTTTTCTGTTGTATGTGACTGTATCCTCTGTGAAAATTTGTTGTTTTTTGTTGCTCTAACACAAACCGAATAACACATTGCAGGTTTGTAAAATCATCAAGCTAAGGGGTCTTTATGCAGATTAGCAGTCTTCAGTTCTGAACTGACACTGTCATTGGATGAGGTTGGCGCGATCTGTATAAGGATCCCTTAACTCTGTGAAAAATCTGTCTTTGCAGTTGTTGCACAATGTTCTTATTCTGCACTTTCTGCAGTTATTTTCCGTCAGCTTTTCTGTGGTATGTCATCTTTTCTGATCAATTTCAAACATAAATTGTGTTCCTTCCTGTCTTCATTGCTAGATTGAATGTTCAAGCACAAGTTCATATCACAAAGTATTACTTTTGTCGTAAATCTCACATGTTGATCTAACAGCATAATTCTTGTGTGAAATCTTTCCATCAATGTTGTACACAGCACTGAAGAGAGTCATAAACCATCTGTGTGACTACAACTTCAGAGATGGCAGTACCTGCCTGCATCGAGCAGTGGAATGTAGCAGTGAGAACAGGGCCATTGAAATCATACAGTCAGTTCTGGAGAAGGAGAGATCGTGTGTGAATATGCAAGACTACGCTGGATTGACACCGCTGCATCTTGCATGTAGTCAGGGAAAGAAACATATGGTTAAAATGCTCACTGTAAGTATTTGTTGAATTATTTTGTAAAATTTTAATAACTTTCAGATTGGTTGTTATACATGGACATCTGTGGATCATCTTTGTCAATACAAGTTAATTTTGTGACATCATCCCTCGGATTTTTACTGATACCATATCCGATAATCCAGCATTGTGGCCGCAGATGTTTACTACATCTACAAATTCACTGGCATTGCCGAAACTGTAAAATAATAGCAATAATGCACCCCTCCCAGCCCATAATGAACAAAACAAATTTAGCACGACAGTATGTACCGGTACAAGGTAAAGGTGAGTACATTATGGAATACTAAGTTTGCGTGAGTCCATAATGGACCGGGAGCGGGTACATTATTGCTTTTAAGTGAAATGAGATGAGCATTTTTAGAATTCAAATAATAGTGAATTGTACTATTCAGAGGGGTCAAAGTTCATGATCAATGTTATCTTCATCATATTCTGGTGCAGGACTTGGAGTTCATTGACCTCAATGTGAGAACTTTGGATGGTAAACTTCCTGAAGAGCTGACCTTGAACAAATCAATTCAGAAGATGGTTTGTAGTGCCAGGGAACTTCATCCATACAAGTAAGTTCATGGGTCAAAGGTCAATGTACAAGTGCTTTCCCAGCATGCACTAGGGTTATAGCTTATTGCTGTAGTAGGCATATTGAACATGAAAGACTTATACTTTTGCTCAAATGTTCTTCAGTGAATTTCCACCCATACTCTAACCAAATTACGAATAAAAATCAAAGGTCACCATGCCAAGTTACATACTAGAGAAACAAATTACCTAACATGGGAGCCACCATGGACCAGTGGTTAGGGTAGTGGACTGACTGTCAGAGGATAGTGAGTTTGAGACCTGGTTGAAGTTCTGGTAGATCCAGAGTAACGGATTCACTGTCGCAGGACGGTGAGTTCGAGACTCTAGCTAGGTGTTGTGCCCTTGAGCAATGCACTTTACTCTTCATTGCTCCGTTGGGTAGTGGGTTCTGTGTACCTAATCCTGAAATTGGGCTAACACTGGACTGATAAAAAACATAATACTTATAGTTGAAATTCACAATGGCTGCCATCTGCATGTTAACTCTCTGAGGGAAAGAATAAAATTTGTGTATTATCAATGTCACTGAGACTATCTTATAGTGTCTGAATCAATGACTTTGAGTTTTGAAGATCTGAGAGTGAAAATATCATAGAGGTAAATATCAAAATTCATATCTTTAAAGTGAATTCCAACTTTAACCAAAACAAAGAAATGAACAACAAACAAATAAACAAACATAAATAAATAAATACTGATCTGAGTACTTGATGTGTAGCCAATTTCAATATGTAGGTGGTTGATATGACTGCTAGCATCTAAATTATTGACTATACCGTGTACCGGTATTTGATAAATGAATATGGGAGACCACTTTGTCAAGTACAATGAATAGTTGTGAAATATGTGACAGCCTTCTAATCCTGCTTAAATTTTGTTTTGATGGCAGACCTCTACCAAGTCTTCCAACGCCTCCAGCTAGCAGTGTTGGTGATGGAAGTATTGACCTGGATATGTTGAATGATAGGTTTCAACAACTGCTACGAAGCCAAGACTCCTAGAGTTCATTCCTTGAGATTGGCCTAACAACAACCCCATATGGTTTAAGTAATGGAATTACCCCATTGAATGCAAATGGATGGATTATTCCATAAAGCCACAGGAAGGTGAAGTTGTTAACTTTGTTGTGTTGGTGCATCTTGTATCGACAGCTTGATGTTGGGTCACATCAATGTTATCAATCTGTGTCCTACAATTATACTGTTCATCAGTTATCTTTGGACCCTGGAATGTGCAAATTTACACCATCAATTACGGTACTTAGCTCTCTAACAAGGCCAGTTGATGAATGTTTCAACACTTACACTCTTGATGAAAACAAGTTTCTGTATACTGTAAATTACAAATTCAAGATTGACAATTGTTCAACCCATGTTGTCACCAACTGCAAACTTGGACTGATCCTGTCGTTGTCAACGGTGATATCGGACCAACCGACTTGAAAACAGGGATGGAGAATCAGGAGAAAATATACAGCATTTTCTAAACCCTGCCATACATTGACATAACTACTCTCTGAAGTTTTATACTTTCTATGGTAAAAATTGAAAAGCCATCTTTGCATTGTGGTACATGGTAAAAGCATCTTTGTGAAAACCATATTTGTGGCATGGTACACGGTAAAGTATTTTACAAAAAACTTCTTAAAACTTGAAACTTTTAATATTTTCAGGCAGCTACTCGTGAACAGATTATTTAAATGTAAACTGTCAAGTGTTTTGAAAACTTTTATTTTCACAAAAATGATAGATGCTTTGGAAAGAGCAGTCACTGTGTAATGTATAGCTTATGTTGTTGCTTTAGTGTCACCTTGACAACTACTACACAGGGGCCCATATTTAGATTAAGTAATATGAAATGTTCTCTGGGGAAATAAAATTATTTCCTGCAGGTAAAATATCAATCTGTGAAATTTTGAACACAACCAGTAATGAACTTTAAGAGACTTAATGGTCAGTGTATTGTTTATGTGAACATAAACTGTTTCCTTTGTTTGTTTGTTTTTCTCTCTAAAGAGGAGCTCATAATTTGTATTTTTTTAAAGCATTTCAGTGTAAGACAGAGATACACAAATTTGATTTCAACAACAACACTGTTGGTTGTGACAGTATTTATGGATTTTCAGCCTGATTAGAATCTTCTTTGTTCATACATTTTGTGTTTTTAGTAACTGGATTATTTTTAGATGTATAGATGTATGTTTTTTTAAACTGTAGCCAGTGTAAAGCTCAAAGCATCTTTTGAAAATGCATATTTTCTCGTTCATTTTTCATCATTTTAGCTCTGATGTGCAATGAAGATGTGTACACATTTTTTATGTTTCACTGTAAGAGCGTGTGTGTTTGTCTCCTAGTTTGTGTCTGTGTGTGTGTCCATGTATGTCATGCCTGCAGTGTGTGAGTATCATGCTCAGATCATGTGTTTATCGTTTGTAGAGCATGTGCGTGTCATGTGATTGTCACTCTAATATGCATAAGAGAGACAGAATCTATAAATTATGTAAATTCTCCACGTCATATGTTTGTATCAGTAGTTTTTGAACTATTCAGTAACTACGGAAACACCCAAAATTATTGTAAATATTGTAGATAAATGACACATTTCATACCTTCATTAAATGCTTATCATTCTAATATAACCTTGACATTGATAACTTATCCATGAAAATCATATTTACCATGCCAACTTTGGAATGTTACTTTTTTGTTGGAATTGAACTCTGATTCATTATTAAGAAAAATCCTTTTCTTTACAGTAAATTGAAGTAAATCAATTTCTGTCAACTCTACTCACCATGGCAACTTCGCTAAACGAAGAATTTGGTGCAGATATATATTGATATGCATCTTCATTTTCTCAGTGTTCATTTGTACAAATTGTCAGAAGTAGTGACACTTCTGTGACCATCTATGTATGAATGAGAAAGGGTATTATGACATCTTATGTGTCGTACACTTTTATACCCAAATCTGAGGATGCAAACAAAATCTGTTAAAAAGTGTTACAAAAAATGAAGAAATATTCTTGTTAAATATCATATCAATAATATGCCTCATGAATTACTGACACTTTGTATTAACATTTTCACAATGCCTCGTTTTTACATTTGATGAAATATTGTGTGTGCCTCCAATGTTCTGAATGACTTTCAGCAGATAAAATTTTCAAATGAAATCATCTTGACAAAGAGGATTGAATGACCTTTTGTCATCCTGGCAATGTATCATTCAAAATTTGACAAATGTGGTGGTCTTAAATGGCAACTTCTGACACCAAACTAGTAACAGTTTGCTGTATTTTATAAAGCTCGTTCATCATTGAAACATTAAAACTTAAACATTGAGTTCATAATTCTCTTTCAGAAGATGACTTTGAAATTTTTTGTTACTGTATAAGTAGAGACATGAACTTCAAACCAGCAGATAAAGACCAGAAAATGTTTTATTTTAACATTTTTCAGTTAAAAAAAATCCTATGATGAAAGTAGTGATATACATTGTATCTCACACAACTTCTGCCAAAGGTCATAATATGAAAGCTCGTTGAATCACTGAATTCTGATAATTAGGTATGACTTGATACAAACTTATGGCCATGTCTGATTATTTTTCATATTCCAGAAGTTCAACAGATTCTGTATTTAACCCAGTGACATTGATTTCTAGTGCAGAAGAGAAAGAATTCAAAGTCAATTTCTTTAACGCCATTTACACAAAATTATTTCAGAAATTGTCTTATTGTCATTCATCATTATTCCAGAGAGTAGCCACTGTGTGAATGCAGCTTGAGTTTTCTGATCAGATCGTGACATGGACTGCTTGGAATGAAGTGAAGTCATAATGAGATAATTTGTATAAATTCTATGTGACCCAGATGCAATCTGGGAAATCTTTAATGAGGTGATAGTATAGATTAAAGTTTTAGACAGTTTAATTCTGAATTTACATTTGATACTGGGAATGTTCTCTTTCAAAAGTGAAGCTGCTCGTGAATGTTGAACCTCTCAAGTATGCAAAGAAGTGCAAACTGAAAAACTTGAACTGCTGTAGGCATTTGGAAAGATTTGCTTTGAATCAGAAATATTCTGTAATTGGAACATTTCATAGTAGTGTATACACACCCATATTTAATAGATGTTCAATGATATTTTAGTAATAAACCTCCCCGAGCGACAGTATACCATGAGATTTTGACCAGTTCGAGACATGTGTGCGCGAGCAGTAGTGAGTGCACATAAACTTGTCAATAACTGAACGGTATACCCATTGCTGAGGTGGTTTATTCCTATGATATCATAACAGTATTTTGAAATTCTGTCATGAAACGTTAAAAAAAAGGAAATTTTCTCTAAATAAGAGTTCGCCCCTTTTACAACCATGCTATATCGCAAACAAAGTGCGGTTATTTTCACGTCTCAACAAATATACTTGTATAATTGATATTATATCATACCAGTATATTGATGACACAAATACAGCAATGTGATTGGTCGAGACGTGAAAAGAACTGGTATATTTGCAATATACCACAGCTGACACATGCACGAGCTCTTGGCTTGTGCAAAAATCCATTTTGACGTTGCATGCCAGAATTTCAATATAGTGTTATGATATAATAGCAATAAATCACACCCAGTGAGGGTATACCAGTCTGTTTTGACCAGTTCACTTCATATACGCACTTGCTATCACTTGTGCATGTAAGTCATAAACTGGTCAAAATCTTGTGGTATATCATCGCTGGGTGTGCTTTATAGCTTAAATGTAAAATATCAGAATTGAATGTCACATTGTGTGGACATGCTGACTGTTGCATTTTGCTCATTTCAGTCAAATTGAAAATACTCAGACTTAACTAAACAGAATTGTATTTTGGTGGCATGTACAAATTACAAAAACAAAAATTAATATTATTATTTAAGTTTAAGTGTGGAATTTCTTCCCCAGTGTGAATCTCTCAGATTGTAAAGTTACCATAGATAAAATGTTTTGCAAACGTTGTATGTGAGTTGTAAAATTTATTGCTTCAGCATTTTGAATTGGATTAGCAGGGTTGGTTCCATAGATTTTTATAGTTCAGAAGTTTATTTACTGTTTATATACCATCAGAATGCTCAATAAAATGCTCAATAGATGTAATTCAATGCCTTATTGACTTGTTGAAAATTTTTTGTCTCTTCCTGACATAGTCTTTTATTATGGCATCTTTCAAACATGTTATTTTAATACCAACAATGCATATTTGAGATTAAATTCTTGGAGAATCATTAAAATAATTAATAATGCTTCTGGAGAAGCTAGCATTATGATGAGCTACAGAATTTGAAGTTTTGAAGATTGAATGTTTGTCAGTGGTAATCTTGTAAAATGTAGTCAGACGGTGGTAGTCAGACATGGACACTCTCTAAAAAGGTCTGCTAATGTGCAGCGTGCTTGGAAGGTTATATCTGATTGGTCGATTGTCACTTTTCACAGCAACTTAGGGAGTCTTTTTGTATTATTATTTTATGCTTCTTGTTGACGTATGGACTCCCTAGAATAGTTATCAATGAGAATGACCACTCATGCTCAGACAGTCTGCTGAAAATCATGAATGATATGTGAGATTCTTAGAGTCATACCTTGAAACAATCTTTTTTCTCAACTTCACTCAATCCGGTATTAATTTCAGGGTCAAATATTGGCAATTGCATCCAACTGAAATATATCTGTGTGACATTTTACAATATCGTTTTTTTCACAAAGTTTGTTTTGTATGTCAATTGCAAGTTTTGTTCTACTCCCAAAGGCATGTTAAAACGCCTACCATTTACAGTAGCTTGTCAACAGTGTCTATATGTGCAAAATGCACCGTTATTGTTTGTGTATATTTGAATTCCAGTCTGACCAGAATTTACTTTTCATCAATGATTAACAATACAGTTTACACATGTACAGGCTGAGTTGACAAGCTGAATACTGGGTATCCCAACATGCTTTGGTGAATAGAGCAAGAAACTTACTTGGAATTAAAACCTGAGATGGTGGAAAAGATTATTAGGTACAGCTAATGGCCCTTTAATAGCATGTACTCGTAATGCAAAATGCCACTTAAATTTTAACTTATATATTCCTCTTGAAATGGGCATGATCGAAATCAGTTTACATAGTACCTTAAATCTGCTCATGGGGGTTCTCAGTGAGCGGATGATTCTTACAGACAGTTATTATGGTGTTATTGTCATTTTAGTACAGATCCTGAATTTATGGATGAGATTTCAACGCGGCCACCCATTGCCGGGTAGTATGCCCTCTACGCCGGATTGTCTAAATCTATTGTTTCTGCTTGAATAATGGTACCTGTATGTTTGCTCCAGGGTGATTTTAGATCGTTCAGCTGTAGATTTGAAATTCATTTGAGAAGTTCAGCATTTTACGCTGTTTATTTATTCATAGCACTGAAAAATTACCAAATGGGGCAGTGCGTGCTTGAGTTCTCTCAATATTAATCAAATAGTACCCTCTAATAAAACCACCTGTTGATCATAGAGTGTTCTTCCATGACGAATGAATAAGAGGATATTATCCATGCTTGCATAATTAACTTGGTCTAAGGTGATGATCAGTTTGTTTTTCATAGGAAGGAATATTCAATTAACGACGATATCTTTGTTTTTGGAGTTTATCTGCTTTTTCCTATATTGATTTGGATTTTTTTTAAACTTGTCTTTTGAGGAGTTAGACGCCGGTCATATGGAATACCGGTTTCACATAACATATATTACTAGTAACTTCTTTATTTTCATTAATCGTTTTTCACATGAGAGTGAGTTCCAACGATACATGTATACTGCCTCAACATCGACGTTATTTTAAATATAGGCTACACGCGTACACAATATCACTGTAAAAATTACAAATGACCTCAACAGAGGGATAAAACTGCAGCAAGTGTGAAGGAATACAGTAAAAAATTGGCCGACTAGCGGAAAATACAGTACTCGTTAAAATAAAGAGCAAAGTTAAAACAAATACAGTAAAATACTAACCGACCAGCGGGAGATAAAACACTTGCAAAGCAAGTGCGCATTTTAGTCTCTGCTTTGCAAGTGTTTTGTCTCCCGCTGGTCGGTTAGTATTTTACTGTATTTGTTTTAACTTTGCTCTTTATTTTAACGAGTACTGTATTTTCCGCTAGTCGGCCAATTTTTTACACAATATCACTGACTCCTCAGCGTCACGAGACAACAGTCAAATCTAGGTTTTGCGCTGATATTACCACAGGTTGTCAAAACGGCGTATTTTTTTTAACGAATTCTTCAGTGAACCCTGAGACAGAGCTCTGTTTTAACCTCTGTGGGTATATCAACAGTACGCTTCCGGCTCGGACAGATTCGTCACAGTGACAATCATGGTCGCTCGGTCAGATTCGACAACGCCCGACAGCAGTCGAAGAACGTTTGTGACGTCACAGCCGTGGTCGTTCGTCACGCGTCAAGGAAGACGGCACGCGTTCTCTTCGCGGGTGCTCGGTAACGCGACGCTGATGGAGAGCCATTCACATCGGTAAAATTCCTTTTTGCGGCGATTATGTCCATCGAAATCCCGGTAAAATAACATGTCAGGCAACAAAATTGATCAAGACCGCCGTGGCGGCATTCTCGTTCCTGACTTGTGCCCAGAAACTCACTCGTCCTCCACAATCCAGGAGGAGTCGAAGAGCACCATATCACCGTTGCCGCAGGTTAGCTTTCAGAGACCGAACACAGTGGCCGGGGAAAATGACGCCAAAAATGTATCGGATAGAGCGCGTACCAGAAGGACTTCGCTGAAAGTGAACAAACTGTCGGGGCTCCGGAGACAAAGCAACGCGAGGCGAGCAAGTTTACGGAAAACTAGTGTGAGTTACGGGCCTGAAATGATAGGCATCGCAGTGAAAAAGAAAGCGCCCGCACAAAAGAAGGAAAAGCACGGACTCACCAAGGGACAAGTTGAAGGTATGGTATTAGTCTGTTTATGAAGCTGTTCTCTTCATGAAGCAAACTCAACATTATTATAAATCTAAATCCATAGAAGCAACTAGTGTTTCTGGTGGCTTCGATGTAAGTGGCGAATATACCAAAAGACAATCGAGAGAAAGATATGAAATCTGCAGATGCAAAGAGGAAATATTTATTTGGTTATTTATCTATATATTTTACTTATAAACCAGTTCAACAAAAGTTAAGTCTCGTTATATAGCAGGATACTGATGAGCTAGAGCGAAGATCTTTCATAGATTGAGCTATACTATAATCAATAGATTTAAGGCATCTGATTTCGATAGAACACGTGCCCGTAGAATTTCCTTGAATCAACATGAATGTCTTCGTTATTAAGTTCCTAACAACGAGTTATTGTCAGAATTCATAACTAAACCATTGACCATATATTTTTTCATTCTGCTTTCGTCACTTTCAAG
Source organism: Ptychodera flava (assembly GCA_001465055.1). NCBI lineage: Eukaryota > Metazoa > Hemichordata > Enteropneusta > Ptychoderidae > Ptychodera > Ptychodera flava. The sequence goes on from LD363549.1 coordinate 45,823, forward strand.
CTTTCCGTGAGGTATTTGACTTATTTGACAGCAACGGAGGCGGATCTATCGATGCCGAGGAATTGGAAATGGCCTTGCGGTCTGTTGACATACACTTGAGTCGTGATGAAATCGAGGATGTCATGAACAACTTGGATAACGACGGTAATTAGATTGTCTAATGGTTAAATGCACACGATAATTAATCACAATATTCACTGCGATTGGATTTCATAATGTAAATTTCTTGACTCATTGTATGATGGGGTCCATCGAAATAAGAAATTTCGAAACTGCAGTGTGTATCCCCGATCCAATTAATTTAATATGTGGTGTGATGAGTTCTATTTTTTTTTTTTGCTGTTAACAGTTAGTGTTACTTATATATATATGCTGGTCATTAGACTTGCTCGAAGTTTGTGGGCATATCAGAACATATAATAAATTGGAGAACTAAACAACAGCAGACCGTCGCGCCAATGGTATGCTGTTGCGTAGATCGTGGGGTGAACGCCTTGGCTTGGCCAGCATGTAACTCAACTGACGAGAAAAGCCAGGGAACTGGGGGCCAGTCCAGCTGCTAGCTAGTCATATCCGTTTAGGTCCACTGTTTTCCGAACAAAACATCGACACGGATGACTAGTATAGTGCCTTCTCATAGTTATCTTGTAAACAAAACACCATTATATAATTAATTGCGACAACTAGTGCATGGTGAGGAAGGTCGTCGAAATAGAAGTTTGCTTGACATAATTAGGGGCCTAGTTTTATTAATTTCACTTCATGAAAATGCATGGTTTTATTTCCAAAGATATCAACTTATTTCGTACGGTGTATCTTCAAACTGACAACAGCGTTGTCCATAGTTGACGTTGTAAAACACCTAGTACCTGGTCATGGAGGCTATAGCGCGGGCGCCTATTTATTACCCAGACGACCTGTTTTCTTTCCCAGAAACATGGGCGATAGGCCGAGGCCTTTGCAATGGAAAAAGATATGTATTTAGAAATACATCGCTATTCCCCGAGGCCGATGGATATAGCGATGTATTTCCGGTAACGTACGGCCACGAGGGGCAATAACCGGGCGCTATAGCCCGAATAAAGACCAGGTTATAGGTGTTTTATATATGATTTCATTATGTTATAGTTTTTAATGATGTTATGGGCTGCAACAATCCATCGTGACAAGTTTACTTGGCGATTTCTCTACAGCGGTAACAGTAATACTAATTTCTTAACAAAAATATCCAAAGCTTACCAAGCAATATCCTTGGTTGCACTTGAATCTCTGTCATCGACGCGCTGTTCAAGTTGCTATGCTGTTGGAATGGAAAATCTTGCTGTTTTAGAGTAAAGCTCGTCGCTCATGCATAGCGCCCAACACGTTCAAGTCACCCGCCATTGTTTCAAAGCTGCAGACGACACTGCTCGTATGGTCACGTGACCGAGCACTTTTCCAAATTTGCCGATAAACTTTTTCCCTAGGGAAATAGTTATTCACAAATACCCTCTTACGTCACTTTTGTCGATTCAGTGGGAACTGAACGTATCTATTTTCTCGTCACGTGACGTATTCTGGCGAATCGCGCGACAGGCAATGAGCATATGGCGTGTTATAAATTAATATCGGAGCAGTTATTTAGAAATGCGCTACACATGTGCAAAGGTTGTACGACGTCCATCGGCTGAAGCTCAGGCTGAATTCTACATGTAACTTTTGCTAATATATAGTCTACATTATCATTACTCAGTGTATCGGCGACATTTTATCGGTGTGCTTTCCAAAGCTTAAATTAACCCACATTTTACTTTTTAACATGGGCCATTAAGATTATTGATGTTTGATTTAACTCCGAACGTAAAAGATCGTTTTTAGATTTTCTGAGACATTAAGGTCCAAATGTATTTAAATATAAGACAGAAGGGAAAGAGAAAAATATGCTACGGGTATATTTTCCAGGGACAAAAGTAAATATACATTTAAAATTTATATTATTTTTATGTTTTAATTGAAGTTCAACGATAAATGACTCTTCAAAAATTAAGAGTGTAAAACCAAAAATAGACAATGGACATTACTTGATACAAATAAACGTTACATTGACTGTACCAGTGTAACGTTGTTGTATCAACTTTGTGGCAGTGGTTCCATCAAGCAACGTTCACTGACTTGCTATAATCTTCACGAATTTCTACATGCGGAGCATTCTATAAATTTCAAGGTCGACTGTAATGCTGACTGTGTGTTCTTTTTTAATATTGCGCCTTCCAGGTAATGGAGAAATCGATTTTGAAGAGTTTTTGACGTTGATGACAAACACAGAGAGATTCCTTGAAAGTTTTGGTAAGTACAGATGAGTAATATTTAATCCTATGGGGCTGTAATGTTATTCCTATAGGGCTGTAATGTTAATCCTATAGGGCTGTAATGCGGCCAAATATACACCACACCAGCAAGGCTTGCATGTACTTGGAGACAACCGAAGGTTAACATTGCCTGTGGTATTTAATACTTTGTGTATTGAGAAATAGATAGACGCAATCAATCTCTTTTCTTGAAAGCTCTATAAAATGTAACCTTTGGTGTATTTCCACTGTTTTAGTTCTGTTAGTAAAGTACGGTTTCTCGTCTCTTTTATTTCAAATTCATGTCAAAGTGAAAAAAATGTCAAAATGCCCAGTGTACATTTTGTCGACGGCCTGCATGTGTGTGATTTTAAATGCACTTGTTGAAAACTGAATTCATGTCTGGAGTAGAATTCATTTGTCAGCAATACCATTGTCCTTCAGGCGATAAATTAGCACGATTTATACTTTGTGTTGTAACACAGTTTAGGAAGATTTATACTTTGTGTTGTAACACAGGTTAGGAAAAAAAATACTCCTAATATGACAAAAAATAATGAAATATTACCAGTCGTGCCTTTAATCTCCTATCGATTTGTTCCGGTACAAGTTATTTTCGTTATCGTGAAAAACTGATTCATAAAAATTAATAAAATAAGAGGTTATTTTACTGATAGGCTGAGTGCGTTTTATCATCCATGGAACAATTTTCGCATAAGCGAAACCTGTGCAAACTTTCCTTGAAAAACCAGCGCTAATTCAGATCACATCGATAGTTGAATTTATCGTCAGTCTTGCTCCTTGTTCCTGAGGCGCTGAGTTTCTCCTATATCTGATTAGGTTAAACTGACTATAAGTAGGTAATATTGTCTGATTTTTTTGTGAGAGGAAGGACGCCTACGACCTGGCAGCAGTATGGCCTTTCTATTCGTTCGTGTGTCCTAAATGGCCAAGTGATTTATAGTGTATTGAACCGAACCAAGTTCTACTCAATGTTATCGTTGAGGGCGTCATTTACTCAGGTTGACTTGAATATTCCGATTCTCATTCTCTCGCGATAGTTATTTGGTTTTTCTCTTTTTTAAAGAGAGGAGAGAGGATGATGGCTTATTAAAGAGGAGGTCGCCGTTTTGATATTTCGTTGTTTACCGTGTGCACTTGCAATTATTTGCGTTTTATACAGCGAGGTCGTACACATCAGATAATTGCATCTTTCATTGATTACAGTAAGGGATTGTCACGTTAACATCGATTATCGATATAATATTCTTTTCAGTTGAGAGCCACGAAGGTCCCCCTAAAGACAACACTCAGGGCATTGCCAGAGAGACACTGCTATTCGACGCGTTGACACAGTTTATGAAAAAGTCTGCCCTACAGGCTATGGACGAAATTGTCGGGTAAGTTGCACATCCAGATCTGCAACAAGCATTTCGTCACGGAATAATTGCTACAAGGAGCATTTTAAAGTGCCAACACGAAAAATGTAAGATATTATTACTGTTAGGTACACTCAGCATAGACATTTCTTAATATTCACACGGATTTGAATCAGTTTCTAATGACAACAAGCTGCATTTTATCTTATATTATAGGTACCGTATGCGTAGGTCGAAAACTTGATCTGTCGACAAACCAAAATTCTTGTTTTCTTGGCATAAACGTTGTTACATTTTGGCGCCAATCATGTCAGTGTTATGTATTTCAGCAGTTTATAAACGGAATGGTTTGTCCATGAACAAGCTACTTGCATCGGCACAAGTCAGGCGATGGCGTAACGATGTTGATGCCGCTCATTGCGCCAAGCAATCAAATGTAAAACACACAATCGTAAATGTTGAATACTTAGGGCAGTGTAACACATCTGTCATCAAATGCTTTACAGCTTTACCGAACAAAACAGATATCGTGAGTCGATAAATTATTTTGTGAAAGAAAGACAGTCAATAGCCAAAACTGTCCGTCAATACAAATGTTCTTTTTTAAAACAAATTAACAGGTACTATAAGACGAAGTACAAGAAAGCTCAAATACCCCACGTCGTCGGTCACTACGCTGCTGGAGCGAGACTGATTGGTCTAACTGAGAAACAATTAGTGATGCATCTTGAACATCTGAAGAGAAGCAATGCAGGTGAGAGCGGTGTTTACTTCAAACAAACTGAATAAATTTCACAAAAACGATATAGTTCTGATCCTACATGATCAAATTTTGTCAAAAACCGAATCAAAAACGTGACCAACCCTTTATTGAAATTTACCTTGATGCAAGAAAGTGATGAAAATTGCAACTATTGTGCACAAATTTTTTTAAAAACTTAAAACGATAGTAACATTCGATAAGGTTTTGTTTGCCGTCCGCGTGCTGGTAGGTTTTCAGAGAAAATTAAGAAACAAAAACAATTTTAACACTATTACAAATAAAAATATTATATTTCCAAAAGAAACCAAATGAAAATTGAGCTTATGTCAATACACTTATGTTTTTTGTGTGTATTTGTTTTTCCCCTGGCTGGCTGGTAGTTTTTGAAAAATCCAAGGACGGCAAACAAAGAATATTCTTTAAATGGCCTTATCATAATTTGACAGCCTTATCAAAGCAAGATATATATGATAATATCATACCAGTATATTAATGGAGCAACTACAGCGATCTGATAGGTCGAGAAGAGAAAAGAACCATGGTATATTCGCGATACACCACGGCTGGCACACGCGTGAGCTCTTGGCTGGAGCAAAGGTCCTTTTTTTGACGTTGCATGCCAGAATTTCAATATACTGTTATAATAGCAATAAATCACACCCAGCGACAGTATACCACTCGATTTTGACCAGTACACTTCATATATGCACTCGTTATCGCTGGTGCATATATGTGGTGAACTGTTTAAAATCTCGTGGTAGACCGTCGCTGGGTGTGCTTTGTTGCTTAAATATAGTAATATTTTTACAGCAATCATGGATGTCATAACACTTTGTCAAAGTGACCATCTGGGTATTAAGTTGATTATTTTATGCTGATTGTGAATGACTTTATCTGGAAAGAGTCTAGAAGTTGCACAGTGCTTCCAAATCTGTAACCGTCGGTGTTTCGGTCTGTGTCCCTTTCATGACGTCATAATAATCGCAATCTTTATTTCTTATATAGCGCATTACATATTTAAAAATCTCAATGCGCTTTACATTGAAAATGAAAGATGACAACAATAAAATGTTCAATAAAAGTAACCACTTGTAAAAATTGTTGGATGGTTAATGTGTAAAATGACTTGAAGGGTAAGTTTTTAAACCTACTTTAAAATTATCAAGTGACTGAAGTGCACGAAGGTGTGACGGTAATGTATAGGATGTCGGATTTTGAGATCTATCAATTGATAGATGAAGTATCATATTAGCAATGTATAATGAGCAGTAATTCTTACATTTCTGATGAATTTAAGGACAAAACGAGAAGAGTCCGTACGCACAGCCCCTGCACATCTTCATAACTCCTGAGAAACCGAGACCAGTTCCTCGTCGATGCAACAGAGGGCGCATTACACTTCGTGTCAATTTCAGGCACAATAATGACCGTTCCGGTCTCGGTGGCAATCCCTACAGCAATCCACACCATTCTGCCAACAGGTCCAAGGTAAATTGATTATTTTATTGGCAGTTAGTCAAACGATCGATCGATAGGCAATCGATCAAAGCGAGGGTCAATGGCGTATGTTGAGTGACCGTCACGGTGGGCTTTGCAAGAAATCATAGAACCATAGAACTGTAAACGACAGAATACGAGACACAAATACTGTTTTGTCTTTTTGAATATGGATTTATTTTTTAATTGTATATTTCATTCATCATCGAGACAGTTAACTTGTTGAAGCTATGTCAGCTATACGTATACACCAATATCTATACAAGTCAGAATATCTGACTGAAAGTTCAGCAGTAGACATGCGCAGAGGATACACTTCAACCATCAAATGCTGACTATCTGCAAATCTTCTATTTTAATCATACCACCTTTGGTTCATGTACCAATTAATTTTATTCCCACAGAATTCCAGAGACCCTCGGTCGAAAAATGCACCCAATGCACAGACAAGAGTACGGTACACACCCCGACTTGGCGCAACTCACCAGCGTCTGAAGGTTGCCGAATTCCACTTGCCGACTCTGCATAAAAAGAACGAAGTTCTGACTTATGACGATTTGCCTAAAATCAGAAAGAGCGTAAGTGTTGGTACTCAGCATATCGGGAAGGTGACCTTCACAGAGAAATAGCATAGACCTAATCATTAATGGAATCGCCCAAGTCACAATCGAACCGAAGCCGTTTTACTTAAAACCAACCACCAGATATCTCAAAATAA
>LD363549.1:52556-70595 GCA_001465055.1 Ptychodera flava
GACGATATACCACGAGATTTGACCAGTTCTCGAGATATGTGCAGGAGCGATAGCGAGTGTATATATGGAGTGAACTGGTCAAAACAGAGTGATATACCCGTTGCTGTGATGGTTTCCTGCTATTGTATCATAACAGTGTATTGAAATTCCGGAATAAAATGTCTGAAAAGCAGTTGAAAAGATGAGAGTTCGCGCGTGTTCGAAGCGTGCTATATTTCGAATATAGCACGATTGTTTTCACTTCTCGACCAATCAGATCGCTGTATATACACCAGGGAGGTAGAATACATGTGAACGTCCACAGCGTACTTTAATTTGAATCTGGCGTTGATATTACAACATATCTTGACCTTAGTCGCCAAGACAGGAGTGAGGGGGATGCCGAAATTGCACATCCTTGATATTGCCAAGTTTTTCTCGGTTATTTCACCTTAGTCTTTCCAAATAAACTACGCAATTTTCAGACGACACAGTTTTACCAATGCGATGAAAACGGATAAATCATTTAGGGGACTCTGAAATCAAACTATAGTTGTGCTCTGCACTGAGTCAATTGCAATAGAGTACAAAAGGAAAAGTTAGGTTTCAAACGGTAAACAAAACTTTTCAATAATTTCATCAGATCCGAATCTCAGACGCAATGAACCCTTTCGCGACACTGATCTCTTCAGAGAGAACCTAGACAATGAAATATTCAAGATATATCGGTGAAGCTCAATTTCATCTCGGCAGGGCTATGTATGAACATAAACCCACAATAGTAACGGTGATACTTAACCAACCATAAGTCCACAATAGTAACCATGATAGGAAACCAACTATAAGTCCACAATAGCAACCATGATAGGAAATCGACCATAAGTCCACGATAGCAACCATGATATGAAACCAACAATAAGTCCACGATAGCAACCATGATACGAAACCAACTATAAGTCTACAATAGCAACCATGATACGAAACCAACCGTAAGTCCACAATGGTAGCCATGATACGAAACCAACCTTAATTCCACGATAGTAACATGATGCGAAACCAACCATAACACACTGACACACTTTGTATGTCCTAAAATATATCCTTTATGTATTTTCAGGTCGACAAAGCGACAAAGGAATACTACAAACACATGACCTCCATGAAAAGGAACGAAGCTATCAAACTATGGAGAAGCTTGTACCCTTCTCAGATTCCTTCAACATTACTTCTTGACCATTTTAAGAAAGTTTTCTGTGCCTACTCGTCCGCTGAACACTACACCCATCTTTGTAAACCTTGTGATCTACTGGTTAACGGACACTGATCGGCTCATGACGGGCGCCCTCCTACGTCATTCATAACTCACCTGACAGTGGAATTCAATTGTTCTGTGTGCTCAATAGCGGGGACATTTGTACGTTTTCAGCCCCGTCATTTCTACTGTATCTTTCTGCTTGTCGTATCTTGAGTTGTAATTCAAGAACGGTCATAGAATACTGCGACTTTTGGAGCAGTCTGTCGTGGAATTGAACTGTGTTGTCCAATAAATGAACTGAATAGAGTCACAGCGTTTCTCCACTTTAAGACTTGTGTAAAAGCGTTTATTTTTGCTCACTAATTTGACAAGACTGGAAACAGCTATGACATTTTTTCGTTTTTCTCTAGATATTGCTCTGTCTTGAACCAGACAATCTTCGCAGAGGATGGATCGTGTTCATAAAGACGTCTCTTTTATTTCTACAATACAGCATACAATCGTTGTTTTATTTCATTTGCATTTAACTATAACGGGAGCATAAGTTAAAAAGTGGTGGCTTTTTCCGCCGAATATGATTCTCTGATAGTTTGCACAGAAACCGCACTTTAGTTTGATTTTTTAGTACGAGACTGATTATTTTATAGTTCCTGCTAGCAAAGTATGGGCTTAAAGAGGCACTCCCACTTGGTAACATTTTTAAAACACATTTTTTAATGCCAACGGTCGATATTTGACTCGGCGACTGCGCGCGGATCGCGAGATATCGATAAAAACATGTCCTCAAAATACGGTAAAAGTTTGAATTCCGGTGGCCCACCTAAATTCAGCTTCCGAACATCGAACGTTCGGCACTACGGCCATTGTCAGCTAAGCTATGGAGTTCCAGTCTACGCTAATGCTGCTGTACGCCACAGTACCAGGCTTGCGTCAGTGATCGGTCATGCCCCGTGGGGGCAAGGCCAGTCTTAATGACTCAGAGAAAAAAATGAAAAACAAAGTTTGCTGATTCCACCAGAATTCGCATAGGTGACTAGCACAGATACGTGCGGTTGATACATAGCGGCCGCCGCGTGGTATGCACGCACACCACACGCGGCGGCCGCTATGTATCGAACCACGCGTACCTGTGTGGCAGACGACAAAATGCAGTCATTAGAGGCTGCTAATATTTTACACGTAAAAACTGATATCTATGTGGTATTGGTTAAAAATATAACAGAACTGACTGAGAATAATGAAAACGACAAAAACTAGGGAGAAGTATAAAAAAAACTTACCTGAAGTGAAGGCATAATGCTGTATATAAAAATTCTTCGCAGTGGGAGGTAAAATTGCGTCGTTCGAACTTATTATGAACTCCCCAGAATATCGTTAATAAGCACAACAACAAACCTTCGGGGATTTCGGGTAATAATCAGAAACAATCGTAAAACTTCGGGATGTGAAAAATACGCTCGGAGAATTACATGTTTTTATCGATATCTCGCGATCCGCGCGCAGTCGCCACGTCAAATATCGACCGCTGGCATTAAAAAAAATTGTTTTAAAAATGTTACAAAGTGGGAGTGCCTCTTTAAGTGTTGATTTCAAGGTCGGTGTACCGTGGTGTAAGGCCAATAAAAATAATTCCGGTGACCCGACCCACCGTATTTAAAATCCTTTGACCCTGAACTCAACTGGTGGTAGTTGCACTGCTGTTCAAAACAATCTGAAGAGATATTTCACACGAGGACTTATCCCGTTCACCTTCAATTCCCTGTTCACAGGTCTACACTTTCCTTTGATAACGATGGGTTTGGGTCTAACCATTGTGGTGAAAGGGTTAAACAAGACATGGATTGTTTCTCTTCGTTTCGAGGTAAGATGAGGGATGATATGGACCAAAGGGGCAAAACAAATTATAAAACTTACAGTGTAGGCCTAATGTTCTTCTTGAATCAACATTTGTTTGTGCATTTCATGATGGGTCACCTGCATGAGATTGCGCTCACCCGTTTTGACACTCCTGGTCGTGTGGCAACGTGTTCCTTCCAGACGTCATTCATTGTCCATGCTCGATCGTTACAAACTTCATATTTATTTTCAGCCTGACAACTTTGGGATTTAAAAATGATGAAATGACATGTTTCACATAGGAAATGGTGTTTTTACAAAAATTATGGATCGAAAATTTGATAAACCACATAACATGATTTAAATCTATCATTGCGCCGTTCGATGATGAAAATCGTTCTATTTTTTTCAACAGATTTTCGTTAAACATGGAAATGAAGCAAATGATTGTCATTTGTATGTAAAGCTAAAATTTTTGAGGGAAAATATGTAAGAGAGGCATGTAATAAAAAAACATTATAACCCAAAAAAGGGACCATGTACCCTCGAGGTAGCAGACAATTTGCCCTCCTTACGTCGGGCAAATGGTCACCCTGTTTCCAGTCCATGAATGCCATGTTTGCGCCATGAGTGGATCAGTAGTACTACATAGCTTTAACACATTTTGCATGCCCCAACCCATCAACCATGGACTTTAAAGTTAATCTCGCTTCCGCAAAACGGGTATGGGAGAAGGAGGGGCTTCCCCATTCACTCACTTATGAAGTTTACACATATAGTCGATATGTTGATTTTGTTATTAAGTAGGACAGATACATGATCCTGATGATCCCCGGAAAGTAGGCTTCGTGAACTTCCCGCTTCGCTATTCTACAAAAACACCGACAAGATGATCAAATAGATGCTGGCCGGTACAGCATGTTTGATTCAAGTGAAACTTTCAAAACCTGGCACTCCGTTTTGAGTGTAGACACAATGACGCAGAACCAAGAGTTCAAGTTTGATTTCTGGGACAGATTCTTTAACTTTTGCAAAGGAATCCACCAGTACTGGTAACAGTAATCGCCTCAAATGTAACAACCACGAAGTCCTGTCTGCTATCAGAACGATTTCGATACCTAATAGTATCAACTGTATCAAGCAGTACGCGCCTCGAAATTATAAGACTTCAACTTTTACTCGAACTTTCCTCAAGGAGACTTTGAATAACACCCCTTCAAAATCAAGAATAAAGAGCAGGGGAGTCACCGTAGGCCTGCAGACTTTGGTACTAAAAGAATGGTTTATATGGCCGACATTTCTGTCTTAAGTCAATAAAAAATGTAAAATTTCTAATTTCTATAAAAATAAGCTGGTGAAAAACTTCACTTTCTCAAAGAGCTTCAAAACAACGAGCCCTAACAAGGGCTGGACCCAAAATGAGACTTCAAATATTTGTCCCCGACCGGCATTCTACCTGAACATGCGCAAGTTCGCGTAACTCCTTGATCAGAAGGCGTTCTTTTAACAGGATCCGTGGAGAACTTTCGGGGAAATGGTATAGCAGATCATATCACCTTGACAGTTAGATGACACGTGTGAGCTCAGACACCGCGGCCGCATCATCGTTTTGACGAAATCGGGATGACTTACTTCGGGTGTGTGTACGTTCCTGTGACTGTTTAAAAACTGCATCCGTACTTCTCCGGTCACTGTCACCTGATTTGCTTCATTGCTAGTGGACACAGTCATTGTCAAATCACGCATCGTGTCACATATAATTGTTGTCAATCTCCCAAACTTAACATTATTACTCACTTTCAATTTGGTTGACATGCGATGTTGAGAAAACTCATAGCATTACAATGCTTCAAAAAGTTTTGAAATTTTCCGCTAAAATTATCCCCTAAAAAGGTGTCAGCCACTACTGTAGTGCTTCAAGCGCCACAGAAATCGAAATGCATACAATACGAGTTAGAAAAACAATGTATTCTGTAGCAAACAAAACACTCTGCGATAAAGCCGTTGGAGTATTGGAGATTTCCTGCTACTAATTATGAAAATTAATATCGCTCCCACCGGCCTGGAAATCGATTGCAATGTGGTTTCTCAAGTCTCGTAAACACCACCACTGGATGTAAAGTATCATATCCAATATCGATGTAGAAAAATAAAATGTTGGGATCCTTTAAAAGCGTACATCACTGCCAGGCAATGCCACATCCTGTTTGCTGACAAGTGTTTCCTAACACGTTTCTTCATCATCACATAGGTTTCGTCTGATAATTTTCCGGTGCACTATGAATACCAATGTTCACCTAAACTAGTCTGTACGTAGGAACGGTTGATGGCCAGTCTGTGGCTTCTGCATATTGGCTTTGCTGTGTGCTTTACGCACACCCGAACAATATGCACGCTTACGCGTCAACGTCAGTTTCAGCTCCCTATCACAACAAGTATCTGTGAACAAATCCTCTTCCGACGCCATGCAAGTTGTCATCCCTACATTTTGTTTTAAGGTAGAACGCACCTCGGGGACAGAAATTCAGGCCTTCAAATTTTATAAATTTTCTTTTGACCTACCACTTGTGGGGGCTCATTTTGAAGCTCTTGGCGAAAGAAAAGTTTTCACCGTCTTAGTTTTTCGAAAATCGAAAATTTTATTTTTTCTCATAGAATTAACACAGGGATGGCGGCCATTTTGGATTTCAAATTTCGAGAAATCGCAAGTTATTTGTCTCTCTAGTACAAAAGTTTGCACGGTGACCCCTGATTTTTTTTCTTGATTTGGTAAGAGAATGGTTGAAAGTTTCACTGAGGAAAGTTTGAGCAAAAGTTTAAGTCTTTCACTTTCGAGGTGCATATTACCTTAAGATAGAATGTGCCTTAGGGACAGACATTCGGACTCTCGATTTTTAAAAATTGTTTCCTGATCTACCAATTGAAGCTATTGGAGTGAGAAATATTTTCATCGTCTCAGCTTTTCGAAAATCGAAACTTTTATTTTTTCTTATACTGTAGAGTTAACGCAGGGATGGCGGCCATTTCGAATGGCAAGTGTAAATATTAGGTTATATGTTTCGCTAGTATCAAACTTTGCACTGTGACCCCTGATTATTGTTCTTGATTTGGTAAGAGAATGGTTGAAAATTAAATCGAGGAAAGTGTTTTGGCATGTACATGTATGAACATGTTTATTTGTTTCTCATCTTTTTTCTTGACACGGTCATTGGCCGTCTCAAAATGGTTTCCTTTTCATCACTTCTACTAGTACAGCTTGTGTATAAATGGACGAGCAAGAACACCATCGGTAATTTGAAGTCCAAGATCTTCAGTTTGGTTTCAAATAAAATAACTTCGTTCTGTATGACAGGTGTCAGAGTTTTTCCTTATCATTTTAATGATTATTTAAAGATAAGCCATACAAATAAGGAAGCAAATGGGCGCAATAATGAATGGAACATCTTTCCTTATTCGTGAATGCTTATTCTGGCCATTTCTTGACTTGATTTTTTTATTTCCATTTTAGTACTATCAGCAAACGACATCTTATACAGCAAGCTTCTCACCTTTAATCCGTTTACGGCTAAATAAAGACCAAAAAGACCAATGTGACATTGCATAGTTTGGACTTGGTGAAAATAAGGCTATTTGTAACGTACTGAAACAGTCTTCATATTGTGTCATTGCATATTTAATAGTTTACCACCATTTGCGGAACTCAATTTGTAAGGATTCATTTCTATGGAATTAACGGATACACCTCCGCTGAATTTCCAATTTCCTACTGATACAAGCCGTTACAACAACATATATAGTTCTGTGTATCGTGGAGAGATGCAGAGCCTTGTACTGGCTTGTACAAGTTATCACAGCAAATCTCGAACGCATGAAGAATTCTTATTTAATGATTTCACGACACATCCGTCGTGCATTCAAACCATAAACTTTTGCTGTGCCTGTAGCATTGGATCGGAAGTTGGAACAAAGAGCAACATGATGAAAGACACGACATCGATGTTTTTCATGGGAAACGCCATCTTCATCGTTGCTTTCTTTGCAGGGTGTTTTCTGTCAGAAGGTAAAGTTACACTTTTATTTCTCTGTTTGTGTGTAGGGTATGAGTTTGATGTGGTTTAGTTCATATCCCAAAGCATTAGCATAGGATTAAGTTTCCTTCTATGGAAATATTACGCATATTACTTAGACACATGGGAGTCTAGTTTTGTATCGTTTGCCTGGTTGTCGCATCTCTGTGACACACGCAATTCTTACCAAGAGTTAAACTGATGTAGGCGATGTTGGGCCAAGCCTTTCCGACTGAAAAATACGGTGAAAACTTTCGCTGTAAAGCAGGCACATCTTTCCTGAATTCGCTATCGAAAGTAAAATCCACGGCCTGCGCGGATTGTGGGTTGAAAAGTTCACGGCTTTTAAAGTTAGAGACTGCCATCAAGAATTGTGTAACAAGTATCTGTCGATTTTAAAGCATCGTTATTGATATGAACTCAATATAAGTAATAATACATGTCAGTAAGGTTTGAAGATCAAGGCAGTGGATAGATGACATTGCGTCCGTGTAGGATACTGAGGCATTTGTCGTAGCAGTATCTTACATTTAGTATCTTTTTACTGGTGAGAAAATTGTGTTTAAAAATTGCACGTTGAAACGTTGAATGAACATAGTAATGCATAAGCTTACGTACTCGAAGACCGTATAGGGTCAAATCTATCTTTACGAGGGAGTAATGGGGTTATGTTATGCTATTGATAAGGGCACGTGCTGTGTCAATAAGTTCAACCAATTGTGTATAGAGACATATGTTGTGGGTTTTCTGTTCTCAGTGCGTTTTGAGAAGAAATAATCACGAAGATCGGTCGACTCTTAAGGTTGTGTTTGTTAACCATATGCAATGTAAAGTCTAAGCTCATCAAGAAATACTCGACCGAAGATCTGAAAATTCACTTTTTTCCACGAATGCGGATCTAAGATGGAGTATTTTTCTTTCATTGAAACGATCACAAAGATACCAGGAATCACTGTCATTTCATTAGATACAATCGCAAGTGAAAGTTGTTTTTTTCAAATATTTTTAATTTCAAACAAGCATTTTCACTTTGACACGATGCATGCATTTTTTTGTAATTGAACAATTTGATTCGGTGCAGTCATAGACGATAAGGGGCTTACTCTTTTTCGGTTGCAAGCATGACTCAAATTTAAGAATTTTGGCGCTGGCTCCTCCCAAGAAACACATAAAAAGATGGCATACATATGACTTAAATTTCGTAGCACTTTTAAGTTTGACTTTGCATGATATTGATATTCAAAACAGTACTTTACTTCTACTGCCTGTAGAAACGGTGCGTTTTGTACACGGACGTAGTCCATACGATGGTATCGTTGAGGTATTGGTGAATGACGGTGAATACACAGAATGGGCAAGAATTTGTGACACATTGGTTTGGTGGTCAATATCTGAGGCAGATGTCGTCTGCAGACAGTCAGGCAAGTTCACTTCGTTTGTCACCATCAGCATTGCTCATTCCATACAAATAAGAGCATTAATAATCAACTCATGACGAACCGTAAGTAAGATTAATAGAGTTAAAGGAGCGTTTAAGTACGGGCGTGGCATTTCCAGACGACTTTTTTGCTAATGAGGCAACATCGCGATGTCGGTCACACTCAAGTTCCTATTTTGTATAGCATTTATTGGCTAAGGCAAAGTTACTGAATAACTCCAGAGTTTTCAAGTGTGATATTTAAAATAACGAAATATAATTGTACACTTGTAGAAATGATGCACAGACGTTATCAAAGGCATCGATACTAGCATCTTCCACATTTAATTCCAATATCTTACTCAGCGGTCTTAATCATTGTGTTGGTGATTGTCATCACGAAGAAAATAATCTATTCTTCCCTATTGTCTCTAACCATTTTGACCCAAACCTCCCCCTTATTGTCTCCCTACCAGTTTGAAGTATACTTTCGGGCAAGAATATACAGCACCTCGGAAGGTTATATCTGATAGGCAGATTGTCATCATTTACTGAAACTGGGTGGTATTCTGGAGTTGATTGGCTGCTTAGAAACACAATTCCATCAATTACCTTGATTTAACGCCACAATTATAATAAATTATATTGGAACTAAGATGGTGAGGAAGTAATGTCGTTTTAGTCTGCAAATGTAAGCTCATCTGCTTTTCTATCCAAATTATACACTTATTTTCATGAGTAATTTGTAATATTCCAACATTCAGCTGTAGTCCTTTAAACCTAATTCAAATTATACACTTATTTTTATGACTAATTTGTAATATTACTCATAAAAATAAGTGTATAATTTGAATCAGGTTTCACACTTTTGAGAAATTTGAAAAATATGAAGATCCAATTATCCCAAATTAGTTCCAATCGTGTTAATAATGATGAAATTCGTATTTGAAACTACGAAACTGTCATATGGGGGACGACAGTTTGTATGATATAATTTTATCTCAAAATACGAAACTTGTCTGATGTTGATAATAAATAATTACTGAATGATTACTATTTGCCAGGTAGCTGACTTCACATCCGACAATTGCAGAAGTAACTTAGTTTCCTCATTGCTTATCTGTAAATTCTATAGTGACACCAACACGATTGGAACTAATTTTGGATAATTGGATGGTGAAGTAATGTCGATTTAATCTACAAATGTTATCTCATCTGCTTTTCTTTTTACATTACACACTGGTTTTTATGAGTAATTTGCGGTATTGCAACATTCAGCTATATGGCACCTTAGACTTTTGAGAAATTTGCAAAATATGAAAATCCAATAATCCCAAATTAGTTCCAATCGTGTTCACCGCAGAAGTCTTTGCACATCATCAGGTTTAAAGAACTACAGATACTCGTGTCAAAAGTTGCAGCAAGAATAATTTTAGGTGTTTTGTCCCCGTGGACGTTTGCACAAAGTCGTTACAAGGAGCTTTAGTTGAATGTAATTGCACGTACAGGTGAACGGCTGACGAAGCGTAGTATGTACGCGTACTCGTACAAACGTGTTAACTTTTTGGTTTAGTCCTGCGTTTCCGAGGTCCACTAAAATGTTTAAGAAACATGCGAAATTCGAGAGATTTCCACGTGAAATTCACTTGTTTACAACTTTACGTGACGCCCTCCCTACACTTATACCAACACGGCATTAAATTGCCTGACTTTCTCTGCTAGGCTTACTACACAGAAGACGTGTCCTCTAAAATGTTGACTGAGACTAAACAATATAGCAAATAATTGTAGTTAGTGCTAGTTTAAATTTTACTTAAAAGTTTGATGTCAAATATCCATGAGAACCATACTTAAACTATTTACAAGCATTTTTGCCGAAATGTTACTGAAATCCTCGAGAAAATCCAATAAATATTACACGTGACGTGACGTTTGCCCTACCGAAAGTCTGTGCTGCACGTACAGGTCTGATATTCTTGACAAAGAGGCTGCTCGTGTCGATGGAACGTAAATAAATGTCACAAAACCTCTCCATTCTCAAGTTCAAAAAACAAAAACTTCACAACAAAAGCCATTGTGTCTGCCATGGAGGCATAAGCTGGGGAGAGAACATCAAGGGACTGTTGTCCTTGACATTGCTACGTAGAGTTATCACTTAACTCGAAAGGTATTCGCTACAGGTTACGCAGGAGGCGCAATGTGGGATATTCCGGCGGAAGAGTTCGTCGAGGACGACCATGAGGGCGCTTGGCTGCTCAATATTGACTGCAAGGGTAAAGAGGAAAGCATTCACGACTGTGGCCACCAGTTGTTTTGGCAGTTACCTGAAGGCATTGGTAAAAGCGCTGGTGTGACTTGTAACTGTGAGTAACTTAATATTCAACGAGTGAAGTATTTTTGTCAACCGTTTGATCATTAAAAATAACCCCAACATAGAGGTACATTGGATCGTAACAGGGGGTTCATCGGTGTCATGAAAAGGGCATGTACGAGTTGCTAGGCCATACACGTAATATTGCAGTAAGTTAACCTGACCGATGACCTTAAAGCTTAATAAGGAACTTGCTTAGTTGTGGAACGGAGTATGCTGTTACACCGATGTTTATAATGAATCAGTCTCACTCACGGCAAATACTTGTACTGTCACTGGCATTGCCAATGCACATCGAGAAAGCTGTCATCTCTGTACAATCTGAAAAAATCTGTTCCCGGACAATCAGATAGTAGTCGCGTCGAGGAAAAGCCACAATGACATTTTAAATGTCCCCTTAAATCATTGAATTCTCGATGTGTCATATAAAAAAAATCAACAGAAACCCGTAAAACAAAAATAAAAATAAAAAACAACAAGAACAATGAAAAAAACCAATCAAGCAAACAAGCAAATAAACAAACTAAACAGTTTATGTGAGCGAATTACGTGGTATAATTTGTTTGAATGAGGAACTGAACCAGAAACAAACGTTGTACAACATATAATGAGTGATTCTTACATTTTTATTAGTCAGTGGGCTGGAGGGGCTAACCGTGCACCCCATAAACCTACTACATGGGTATTTTTTGTTCTTTAGGACCTGCTGAACTAGAAAAAAGATGTTAACATTGGATATTTTGGGATGCACTACCTCTCTGGGCTGTCTTTTGATATTTACATGTACCGTGAAAATTGGCGAAAAATGGGTAGGGTAGGGGTAATATATCCTCTCCTAGATTAACTAAACTTGCATGGAATAACATAAACTTTACGTTATTGGAAAGCTCAGACACTGCTGTTTATGAGAAAGACCAACTTAAGCAAAATAAATTCGTGTAGGTAGAATAGGACATGTTAAAAATGAATTTTGTTGGCAATTTTAAAATTTTTTACCCAGAATTACAGTGGAACAATTGTGGTTTTCTTTTTGTGAAGCAAAATCTTGACAGCTTTTTGTGATTAGATTATTCATTTCTACTTATTAAACAGGAAATTAAGTGTTAACATTAGATATTTAACAATACACTACTTCTCTTGAGTCAATTTTGAGTTGCGTGTATCGTATGGGCTTCGCAAAAAGCTAGGGGTAGGGGGTACAGAATTCTTTCCGTTATGAAGTAAACTGGCTTGAAGTGCTACACATAATAGTTTTCAAAAGCTTAGATACTGATATTCTAAAATGTATATTAAGATTTAGTAAAAAATATGACTACATAGAATTGGTTGACTTTTAAATCGATTATTTCTGGTAATTTGACATTTTTAACCAGGAGAAAATATGATAACTACGGTTTCCTTCCAATGAAGAAAGTCAAACAGATTTATGGAGTTTAGTTACTAATTGCAGTGTACTGAAGAAGAAAATAAATGTCAACATGCCATGGGTATTTACTATGCAGTATTGTCTCTATTCACTACCAACTTGCACGTTTGGCTATACTGGTATATCGTGAATGAATGAACATTTTATTACTTGCAATGTACTGACGCACAGCTTTAAAAAGGACTTTAAATGTGTCTACATTGTCCCAGTGTCATTTTCTCCATAAAGTATTTTTATAAATATAATTTTTAAATATCTTTCTATAAAATAATTTTGATAAGACGTATTTGGAAAATTTTGTATTCCTTCCTTGTCTTGGTGATACAGCAAGCATCACTATCAATCTACTATTGTACTCGATTTGTGTTTTTGATGTGTATGTATTTGCTATAGTTGTACGGATACTACTCTCTGGCTAATTATTCTGTTTGTTTTCTTTTTTTCTGGATTCGATTGCACAGGATGAAGTCTCAATTTGTTCAATATCCTCAATTTATCTGTTTTTATATTTACGTGACCTCTTTGCCTGTAAGTTGATATTTTGGTCAACCCTGTGAGTCTTTTCGGCCATTAAACGAACTACCTATCAAAGACAAACATGACCTTGTATTATGATGGCCAATCAGCTGGAAGTAAAATGACTGGGTAGACGCACTTGTAGAATTGAGTAAAAAATCTACAGAACAGTAGGGTTATTGAAATATGAATAAAATATAATAGAACATATGTAAAGTCCTACCATGATTAATCTGCGGGTTTTGTTACATTATGTTTTTTTTTTTCAGGGTTACCAACGCATAATATTTCTAAGTAACTGTGGATCTAGTTGAAAGAAAACAATTGAGACACAAAGGAGCTGAATGTAAACGACAGGATGTAAATAAAAGCAGAATTGTGTCATAAGCTCATACTTTCTAATTCAAAATGTGAATCATGTACATATATTGCTGATATAGATGGCCCTATAGAAATACAAAACATGTTCAAAAATTACGTACACAAAAGCTTTCATAACCTATAGTGTCCCCTCAAAGGATGGAAGGCTTTTGTGATTTCATACCAAAATATTTCACTCGAAAGCATGGCATTAATCGTGACTGTTTCCGAAAGTTTAAAGTGAACCTCAAAACGTTTGACGACGACGAGTGGTGAACAATCGTCAGAAGCTGGTATATCATGCACAACGTGGTCATTTGCCCTTGGAGAGGACTGCGTGATTTTTAGGCGCACTGCATATTTTGTAACAAAGAAGGTCAAGAAAAGTAAAAACTTAAAGGTTCATGGACAAAATATTTCAATGTTTGAGTGTAATACTAGTATTTGGAGGATTTTGCAGAATAGAAAAAGGAGGAAAAGCTTCTCACAAGAATAAGGGTGTTTGATATTTTTGCATGTGAGGCACAGCATCACAAACGTTGTTGTTCTCGGTATATACAGGATCCCATGCAGAGTTGGAGCTCAGGTAGAGCAGAAATTGAAAAGCAGAAGGATCTTGAAAAGGCCCACAGGGAAACATTTTCAAAAGTGTGTCATGTCGATACTAATATAATACTTGACAAAAATCATAAAGTTTAGTGATCTTGGGCATAATTTATGTGTCCAACTCAAGGAGAGAACTTAAAAGATACGAAATGTATGGTCCAAATTTGCCGTAAGTAAACTTGATAACAAAGGCACATTTTGTTTTCTATGAAGTATACCGCTCTAAAATTAACATGGAGTCATCAGTAAAGTCTTATTGTGAATTGGGCGCAGTTGACACAACAAAAAATATTGCAGTTTATCTCAGAAAGACAATATTTCATGTATTTTCAAGATCCAGTAGTTTGTCGTGGCATTTCTTGACTTCCATGTTAACGGAAAAAGGAAGTGAAAGGACTCCACAGATGAAGAGAATGGTCTATTCAATAGTCAGGATATCTTCAGGGCAGTGACAAATGATCTGTGGAAACTTCCTAAAGATATTCTTCTCAGCATGACACTTTGTCACTTGTTAAGCAGTTCTGAGCTGATCACACTTATCAAGAAGTTTGGGCATTTAGAGAGAGCTATTCTATCTCCCTTGAATTCGAGGCTAACATTTACACACATAATAACAATGTTATACCTGAAAGTCTATCGACCAACTGGTCAAAGTTATCAAATCAGAGTGGCAAAATGAAGGATAATTTGGATTTCTCACTTTCTGACTATTGGTTACTGCTCTGCAGATATCCTGACCTACCGAGTAGACCATTCTCTTCATTTTTGGTGTCATTTCACTATCTTTTCGCGCCAACAAAACTTTGAAGACAAGGAGGCCATGGCAAACTACTGGATTTTGAAAATCCAGCAAGTATTATCTGTCTGAGATAAATTGCAACATATTTTATAGTGTCACCTGTGCCCAAATCACAAGAAGACTTCCTATTGGACCATACATTTCACCATTCTCTAGCTGAATTTTAAAGTTCTCGCCTTTGTAAACAGCTTTCGAAAAAATTGTGTTGAGCAGCGAGGACTGATAAATATGCCTAACATCACCGAGCTTTATGATTTTTGTCACGTATTATATCACATACTTTTGAAAATTTTTCCCCGTGGGCTTTTTCAAGATCCTGCTGCTTTTCAATTTCTGCTCTACCTGAGCTCCCACGCTGCATGGGATATTGTATATACTGAAACAACAACGTTTGTGATATTGTGCCCACATGCAAACAAATTAAACCCCCTGATAAATCTAGTGTGAAGATTTTCATCCCGTTCCTATTCTGCAAAATCAAGAACATTCCTTAAGCCACCATACTAAAACTTTCAGTTGTCCATGAACCTTACATTTTTATTTTTCAACAACTTTTCTTGTCATAATATATGCAAGCTGCTTCAAAAAGCAATCTGTTCTCTCCAGGGGCTAATGATGTGTTGCCTTCTGGCGATTGTTCACCACTAGTCATCAAATGATTGAAGTTCATCATAAACCTATTGTGACAATCACGATGGTTGCCAAATATTTTGGTATGAGAGCGTTAGAGCCTTCTATCCTTTGAGAGGACCCTATAGGTTGTACAAGCCTTTGTGGAATGAGACTCACAAAGAACGTTCAAGGACAGTGAAGGACGACGAAAGACTGTATTTCTGAATACAGAAAGGACAAGAACATTTTTTTTCTGTCCGGAATTAAATGAAGGACAGCGTACCCACTGAGGAGTAGGGTAGTGGACTGTGATATCCGTACAAAATGTGTTGAAGGCCTGCATTTTCACTACGCAACGGGTGAAGGACATGTTTTCCCTGCTAAAATGGCGAAGGACAACGTTATCATACAACGTAATTAGGGCAGTACACAGTGAATGACGATATTTTCGTAACAGAATAGGGAGATAATACTGCTCTACATCTTATTCTGCGCCGAAAATGTGGCCCTTTGCCTGATCACCTACAGAAAATACAATGTTTCACCACTTAATAAGATTTTCTGTTTGGCTTTCATGTCTTTCGCCGTCCTTTTGTGTCCTTCCATTTAGTTCTTTCTCCTCTGTTTACGTAGTTTTTAAAACCTGTTTTGTATTGCTGCGGGGCCATCTGTATTAGAAAAAAATCTGAATAACTCACATTTTGAATTTGAATTGTAAGTGACACAAGTCTGCTTTCTCTTACACCTTTGTCTTACTCAACTGCATCCATTGTTATTTTATAGAAATATTATGCGCTAGTTACCCTGAAAAAAAAACCCCGTGCTAATTAACTGACATGTACATTAATTATAGTATGACTTTACATATGTTCTGTTATGTTTCCATTCATATTTCCATAACCAAACTAATCTACACATTAATGTTGTACTCAATGCTACAAGTATGTCTACCTGGTCATTTTATTTTCAGATGATAGGCCATCATAAGACGAGGTCATGTTTGTTTTTAATTAGAAATAAGTCACTGGGTTGAGCAAAAATTGACTCCAGAGAAGTGGTATATTGTTAAATATCTAATGTTATCACTTGTTTTCTTGTTTGATATGTAGAAATAAATAATCTGAACACAAAAAGCTGTCAACAATTGTACATGGTAAATTCCGTAAAAATTTCAAAATTGTCAAAAAATATACTTTGAGTCGTCCCACAAATCTATTTTGCTAAAGTTGGTGTTTCTAATAGAGAGCAGTGTCTGAGCTTTCTAAAAATGTAATGTTTATGGTATTTCATGCTAGTTTAGTTACTCTAGCTATAGGAGAGGACATAGTACCCCTACATATAGTACCCCTCATAAAGAGCAGTGTCTGAGCTTTCTAAAAATGTAAGGTGTATGGTATTTTCATGCTCGTTTTGTTAATCTGGCTATAAGGAGAGGATATAGTACCCCTACCCCTTTTCTCGCCATTTTTCGCGGTACATGCAAATCAAGAACAAGGTAGTGCGTTCCATGATATCTAATGTTAACATCTTTTTTCTTGCTCAACAGATTCTAAAAATCGACAAAATACCCATGCAATGGGTTTATAGGCCGGGGGAGCACAGTGGGCCCCTCCAGCCCACGGTACAATCGTTGTACATTGACTTGTGTAACCATCGACCTATTAACAGTCCATTTTTAAATATCTCTCTCCACTGCTTATTTCAGACATAGGTTATATTGGATGTTTCAGCACTGACGACAGGAATCCTCTCTTAGGAGGCGACTTCATCGAAAGTGATGATATGACAATAGAATACTGCCTTGATACATGTCGCCATTCACAGACTCCGACCGTGTACGCCGGCGTGCAGGAGGGATACCGTTGTACCTGTGGGGACGATTTCGACCCAGCCGATCACGAGTTACAATCAAATGGAAGATGCGACTCTCAATGCATGGGCAACGACACACAAGCGTGCGGCGGAACTCTACTCGCTGCTCAATACATTGGAATATATGACAGTAAGATATTTCAGTATGCCATTTGAATATCAATGATCACGTAGTTAATTAGAAGGTGTACCTCTGATAAATCATTTATTATAAAAATTGCGGCTTAATAGTATGAACCCTTTGATTGTTGAGAAACAAATAAACAAAAACCCTATAAACAAAAAAAACCAACAAAATACAAAGAAAACGCCATCAGTTGTACCTACACAAGTAAACAAGGCGGCAAATTTTGACATCAGTAAAATCGAACTCCCGTTAAAAAAAAAATATCAGACGATAATATTGTAATTTTGTACGAGTCCGGGTTCGCAATGTTCCTGTTATGTTTAGTTATTTCCAGTCAGAGTTGTAAATAAATTATTGGTGTTAGTAGCAAGCGGTATCAAAGCTTGGAGATAACGTACTTGCGATGCGAAGACAATACTGTCGAGAATTTACCAAATATGGAATCCGAATATTAAAAAGAACTGCTACTCAACACAGCAATACATGTATGCCTTCCCTCTGTTTGATCGTATTCTAAGTTTCCGTGCTCCACACCCTCATTCCAAGGAAATCGTCTTTTGATAGTGAACACTTGAAAAATAGAGGGAAATAATGCAATAGCCGGAGGCGATAGCAGGTTTAAATTACATGTAAAGATTGAACTTTCCAATTTTAAAGACACGGACGAGTTCCGGCCTTCCATTCAAAGCTATTTAGGGGTTATTACACGAAGTTTGGGCGATACCGCGTCGTATTCGAGTGATGTGTCCGTATTTTGACGAGTTGCGCAGCAACGAGTCAAAATGCGGACACATCA
>LD363549.1:81475-98626 GCA_001465055.1 Ptychodera flava
ATTTATGAAGTTTAGAAATTATCATTAGTGCAGCTAAATATTGGACATATCCCTATTTTTGTTATTGAAGAAAGCCAAGCTATATGACATATCTTTAGACACTTATACTAATTTTTGAAGTTTGGAAACGATAGTTAGAGCAGCTAAATATCAGGTATATTCCATAATATTTTGTTAATGAAGAAAGTCCAGGTTTCTGAAATATCTATACAAGTTTTTCTTCAAGATTGCCCAGGTAATTTTGATGTAATGTATAATGTTTAGAAACGATTAATGGATCAGCTTAACTGTTGAATTAGCTGTGCTCATTGGTACAGTTTAGAAAACAAAACCTTTAAAGGCTCAATAACGCACCTTGCCTGTCATTCAGTTGGTTGTATAATTCAGTATAATGCCTTCCTTTTTTCATCTCCATTACAGCGAGTAGAACACATGCCATAATTAGTTTTCAAAAATTGCTCTGCCAAAAATATTAAATTAGAGTTCCACATAAGAACTTTTTAGTTCAAATCTTACAAAACAAACTTGAAACAAAATGATTTAATATACAATGCTGATAATATTTTGAAATCATCCGTGACTGTGATTTTGGCTGACTTCTTTCATAAAGACATGTTTGATAAAAATTTATGTTTCAGGAAATTTGCCGTATCTGTGTACCCCTAGAAATATGATCTCGGTGGCGACTAAATTATATTAAGTTCACTTCATATTTTGACGTACATTTGTTACAAACAAAACGGATTTCATTTAAGCAATATATTGCCTTCTGTATTGTGTGGAGCAAAAACAAATGGTAGAACGAAAAATAAGCCGTAATTTAAAATCTTTTGGGGTATTAGGTAAAGTCTTGGTCGTATTTCATTAAAACTGTAAAGGATATTTGTATATTACAAAAGGTCACCTTAAAGAAAAATAAATCGCTTTATTATACTAATGATACCCCACAACAAAGTTATGTATAAGATAGGCTCGGCATATGACTTAAACAAAGACAAGTTTAACACAAAATGTTCGTGGGTCTCAAAATCGTGATTTTGCGGTACCCTTCAACACATGACTGTGACAGCTGTTGCGTCCCAATATTTTTTCAGTTAAAAGTCTATTTCATATTTGTGACATGGCCTTCTAGCAAATAAAACAGATTTCACACAAGGCATTGCCAAAAGTCTATTTCGTATTTGTGACAGGTCCTTATAGCTAATAAAAACAGATTTCATAAAAGGCATTACCCTTTATTATATGTCTAGGTTAAAAAATGGTAGAATTTGACGTTTAACAAAAAAGAAGCGATTCGCAATACTTTGACTTTACAGTTCCCTTTTCCAATATTTTTTCCGTTAAAAGTCTCTTTCATATTTTCATATGTCTCCGTAGCAAATGAAACAGATTGCACACAGAGAATTGCCCTTTCAATATGTTCAGGTAAAAATTGGTAGAATTTGAGATAAGCAGTGACAGTAATTTGCAATATAAAGTTTTGGGTATAGGGTAAGTTTTGGTAATATTTTATAATAGCTATGGAAGATATTGGATATTAAAATATGTCATCTAAAAGAAGAATAAAATCCCTTTCCAATGTTAGCCCACAAGCTAGGTTATGTAAAAAATAAGCTCAGCAGATGACTTACAAGAAGACAGGTTACACGAAAATGCATGCGGGTTGACAATACTGTAATTTTGCGGTACCCTTCAAAGTATGACCGGTAGACCTATAGCATCCCAATATTTTTCCTATCAAAAGTCTATTTCACATTTTGACATGTCCTTGTAGCGAATAAACAGGTGTCATACAAAGCTTTGCCTTTTGTGTTATGCCAAGGTAAAAAAGTGGTAGAGTTTCATATTTTGGGGGGGATTGGGTAAGTTTTGGTCCCATTTCATAAAAAATCTATCGAAGATATTGCATACTACATATGTCATTTCAAAGAGGAATAAATTTCCATTCTAATGTTATCCGACACGTCAGGTTATGTTTAAAAAAATCTTAGCAGATGACTTGCAAGTACTACAAGAAAATGCACGTGGGGAGAAAAATGGTTATTTTGCGGTACCGTTCAAAAGTCGACCATAACAGTTATTGCATCCCTATATTTTTTCTGTCAAAATTCTATTTCGTATTCTAGGGATCCCAAGGCTTCTAAAAAGACAGGTTTGTTATCCTGGGGTGCAAGTAGACCCCTCTATCCCACGGCCTAACATTTCTTGACTGCTGACATAGCGTCATCCTTTTATAGGATCTAATACCGTGCATTTTATGCATAAGAATTGTGTTTTTTGTCTGTATTTACCCGTTTAACAAGTCAGGTGGTGAAGAAAATTTAAAATAATTTTCAAATAGCTTTTTTCACAGCTTCTTATTGAAAATATCCAACCTAAAGTTACCCAAAAACTTCTGCAGTTGGCATTTACTAGGTGAGAAATACCTGTCTTGCAGCCATTTTGAAAAAATGGTTGCCATGACAACGCTTCGGTAAATTTTCAGTGGCTTGGTATCTTAATTTGTTCAACACATATTAAGACACATTTGAGCCACGTTTGGTGCTTTTATCACAAAATGCACAATGGGTTTGCCATGCCGCACCACTGATAACATTTATTGCAAGATAGAGAGCTGAAAAAAATGTGACTTTGCTTATTTACGTGTTTTGGTTTCAAAATCGACAGCAGATCGACCTCTTTTTACTGAGTCAGCATGTTTGATCGCAAACAAAATGGCGTCGGAAATGTGGAGCGTTCTTCCGTTGTATTGGAAAATTAGATCGAAATTGTGCATTGTTTTTTTGTTCTGTCATCGACATGATCATAGTAAAATAGTTGCAATGTGTTGAAAAATCTAAAGCAATGTTAGATATGACACCAGTCGCGTGTATTTCAGGAAAATCGCTGGATTTGTGTGATGACCGTACCGGTGAATAAAGTCTGATTGACGGCGAGTAGCGGCATTGTGGAGGGACTGTGGCTAAAACTATAAAAGAGGAATCACTTTCTCTGATCTTCTGGATTAAATTAGTCCGATGTTAGTGATTGCACAATATGCGGTTAACAGTTCTTTCAAATACATTGCATCAGCGATAAAGACTACTTTTACGTGTTGAAGCGAACGTCGCTTCATGTTAAATATTGTATTTTGACAACGAGGTAAAATTTAGAGACACCTAAATGTGACGACAGTTATTTTTAAATAAGATATTTAGTTAAACGGTCCGGCCATCATCGAGGAAAAGCATTTGCTTTATTGGTTTTAGCAGCTGGAAACAGCTATTTTGGACTTTATGGGATGATTAAAATATTGAATGTGTGATTTTAGATTTTTTCCTTGTCATCTTGTGGGATCTGTTTATGAGTTCGGGTCAAGGGTAAATGAGGTTACCCAGAAAATTTTAACTTAACTTTGAATATGCAAAGTGACATAGGACTCGTAATTGACAGCCGTAAATCAGTCACTGCAGTCGTCGTACCGAGTTTCAGTCTGCCACTGACACAGCATTCTATCACTTTATGAGATGTTGCGACAAAAACTAAACATCAACTTTCTTTGCAATAGTTCTGTGTTAACCTGCGGAGCAATGCCGGCATTCCTCCTTCAAGCGTTTCAATCTTGCCTGCTGCAAAAAGTGCAAAAATAAGGATTTGGACACAACTATTATGTGGCTGATAGGGACTTCTTTTCTCAAAGGGACAAAGTCGGCCATTTTTAATGAATTTTGTTTGATGCAAGTTACTTCTTATATCGTTTGACATGTTGAAAAATACTGAATAAATGGGTGACCATGCATATATTCGACTCCGGTTTTAGAAAAATTAAATGAAAACATCGCGAAAATGAATTAATGGTCATGACCATTAATTCATTTTCTCGATGGTTTCATGTATTATGTCTAAAACCGGGGTCGAATATATGCATGGTCATCCATTCATTCAGTCTCTTTCAACATGTCAAACAATATAAGAAGTGAAGGTGTCACACATTAGCTAGGACCAGAACTGAACAAATTAATTTGCATATCATGAACGATAAAATTGAGCTTCATGCGCTTGAAACAAGAACATGCCCTCCTTATAAGCTTGATTGTTCTGAAAACTATAGCATAAATTTCAAGGGTTCATAAATAGGCATGATCTAACACACCCCAAGATCTCTGTTTAAATTTCCACATATTGGCCGGAGTCAAACTTGGCAAATTGGTGCACTGTAAGATTGTTTTACGATTACCGTTTTTATGAAAAGATTTTCAGGTGCAAACAAATGCACTGTCAAATTGAAAATTTTGTAGTCATTATGCCTTCAGGACAACTAAACTCTCAATCACGAGATGCAAAAATGGTTAACGGTATTAAATAATTCGATATTATATGCAAATATTTGTCTCCGTTCAGCGAAGGAAAATACTCGAGACGCACTGGCCATGTCACCACTCGTGCCTTGTTAACACGGTCATCACGTCACTCGTATTTTCCTTCACTGGAAGAAGAAAAATATTAGCGATAAATATATTTATCACATGCACATTCCAATATTTCGTTATTTTCTTGCAAAATGAAATCATCATCATCATCATCATCATCATCATCATCATCATCATCATCATCATCCGCAGCAGCGACAACAACAACAACATGAACAGCAGACCTTGATGTGACGTTGAGGATCGACACACCATAGTTGTCAAATTATACAAAGCCTTCGACTACAACCTCCAGGAAATTGGTCACATTCGCCATACATATCCGTCTTCGTACAAATGCTCGTGACCTACTCAAGTAACATGATCATAATTGGATATTAGCTGTTTACCCGTCTATCACTGCTACTTCATACTGCCCTACTATTTTAAAAAGATAAACTGTTGTATGCTAACACTCTTGGTGGAGGCTCTTTGTAGTTGAGTTCATTTTGAAGTCAAATGCGCTTTTCCATTTTCTGATCTTTCAATAAATAAAGTGTAATCGCTTCTGACAATATTTTTGTCTAATAGGCGGTACAGAAAAATTCTTGTCTTAAATTGCCATATTTTATGTTCAATGAGCGATCGTAGTAGCGAAATGATCAGAGTATTCTTTTACGTATGCCATCGACGTTGATGGCGCCAGACAATTTTAAACAGTGGCGTAATTTGCTGTTATAGTATACATCTGAATAAGTTAGCATAAGATACATTTTCTAACTGCGACATGACAATACGTCAAGATAGGCTACTGCCCTCAACGGTATGCAGTTCATCAATACCTGCTTCCGTGCATTATTTGGAAGGCTTCTTGTGGGTGTTGCAGTCGTCAGATAGATGACCTGTGTGATTTGTAATCATATAGATCTACATTAATCTATGAACAAATGTTAAGGTAAACTATGGAAGGGGCCTTCGGTTGCCAGAGGAATAATACGCACTTACGAAATTCAGAATTGATCCCTTAAAATTGTATACTTATTTTAGATATGGTGCCAAATCAATCAAATATAAACTGGAGACTAATCACATAGTGTTAAATTTAAATTTGTACATTTTTCTTTTGTTCGCTTTTGTTGTTCCTGCCAAAGTGTCATACAATCTTATAAAATAAAACCCAAACATCTGTCTGTTGTAACCTTTGAACCACAATCGCGCCGTTGAAAGTCATTCCCTCTGATTTCTATCTCCTTCCTGTTACAAATCGCTTCAGTGAAGCAACATGACGGTTGGAAGTCTATAGATTGCTGATAGAAAATGTGTAGGTAGAACTTTGTTGCTAAACGTAAGAGGAAGGAGCGTCCATTTTCAAAACGAACAGTTCAAATATTATGAATTTTACAGCGTTTGGGACGTTTACGCACTATACAGACATTTATTTCAACGGATTCTGCAAAACCTGGGTTATTAGTCTTTCGTACTGTGAATGTACCAACAATAACACAAAAAGCAATTAAGACAGTTGACTATGTACCAACGAGAGTGTAAAGATATAATTGAGGGATAATTTTAATCTTTGTATGTTATAAACCTTTTTGTTGTCCTAATACATGTTTACATGTAGCAGTAAAACTTTAACCTTCCAAAGTACCCATGAAATTCTCCTCTGCAGTGTTACTATCATGAAAATGTACCCACTAAAATGTGAGCACGAATGATGGTATTTCCTTTCCGCCACTTAGGTTTTGTTTGGAAATTACACAATCCGACAGTTCGGCTGTCGGGCAAATCATTTTAGGTTTAAGAAGCTTAGACGTAACAGTCCCCTAATCACACTAATTAGGGCATCATTATCTCTGAGTCAACAAGATGTGAACGAAATGTGCTGCCTTGTCAGTAGGGTATTACATATTAAGAAACGCTTTATTAAGTCCACTAAATTACTAAGTAAGTATAATTACAAAATATTATGAAAAAATGAATTTTTAACTGCATATGCAGTAAATTAAATAAGGATTATAAATTCATTATCATTTAAGTCCTGAGAAAACAGTCATTAAATAGTTGGTAAATATAAATTCCAGACTTTGTAAATAGGGCATATTATGCAAAACAGCAACGTGTGTCTCTTACGGCACTTGTAGACCGAACAGCTGGTATTTAGGGAGGCTTAAGGACAGATCGAAAAAGTGCAAATAAATACCAACGGTTGAATGGCAGGCTAAAGTTGAAGGCTTGTAAATAGTAACGTCCGTTCGATCCTAAATTGTGTGGAGTGTGTTTATGTTGAATGTACACAAAGACGAATCCGATATGTTGTATGACAATCTACAGTGTAGTATCACTAGAGGTTGAAACTACCGGACCGTATCGTGAAACACAATCGGATATCGGATATCATTCACATACACACAAGAAGTTAAGTCCACGTAGAATTCACATTTGCATAGAAGCGTAATTGAGAGAGCTGCTGGACACCAAACGGTCCATCTGTCATGGTTAATTTTCTCCTGCCTTTTAAGGTATGTACAAGAATTTTGTCAGTAAAATATGAAGAGAAGATCATTCAAAATCCCGAAAGCCACAGACAATGGTGATAAAAAAATCTGCGAAAAAATATTTGTTAACAGATTCTGGAAATGGTTCCTACTGTAATCTTTATTTGGAAACGTCCAATGATGGCATTTTAATGTTACAGATTAGGTGTTGGCTGTCACGGTTATGTTTGTTTAATTCCATCACACAGTAACAGATTGTCAGATATTTAGCAGCTTTTATCTTTGATTTGTATGCAAAAATGAATTGGCGTAAATGGTACCCCTGTGACACGACATCCACGTAACAGTGACAGTTCGCTTGGTCAATGTCTGTTTTAAGGTACGTTTTGGTGAATCTCGGAAAAAAGAACGGTTCACAATGTATTTGCAAAATTGCTTTTTTAATATTTGCTTTAATCTAAAAAGGTCACGCTAATTTTCGTGCGCAAACAAAATGGCGTGGTTTTATTACACTGCGAGTGAAATAAAAATCAAAGCTTGTCTATACAGAGCGATGTTTGTGTTAATTTAGTTTTATTACTTTAATCATTTTCAAGTGACATGTGTCTAGACAGACAGCAAACAACTTTGGAAACCAAAATCTCGATATTACTCCATCTGTGAATTACCTTCTGCTTCTGTCTCTGCAATAATATTCATAGAAATCAATGTGATGTCCTCGCTCGGGAACAACTGCAGCGTTAACAACACGTATGACATGAGAAAAGACGTTGTTCCTCTTTCGTGTTGTTTTTTTCTGCGCCAAGATCACAGGCGCCTTAGGCACAAACCTATAAAGATTTGGAAAGAAGGCAACTGTGTTTCATTTGATGACGTGGCCATTTTGTCTATAATATTTGGCATACAAACAGCATAAGGTATTTATTCTAGCAGGATTAACTTTCAAATAGATAGTCCTGTATGGCACGATATTTATGACTCTAGCATCTGAATGAATGTAATTCTACTATGGAACAGTTTACATGTTATCCAATTCAATGTATTCGCTTCATGATAGTATTTGTGAGCATATCTTGTCCTCTCTGTGTCTCTCTCTGTACCTCTGTGTGTCTCTCTCTGTCTGTCTCTCTCTCATAATATTGAAAAGTTACTCAATATCGCCTGTTCCTGTGTCGTGTCAGCATGAATGTCATTTGTGTTGCGTCATACACGAGACACACATAGAAAACGGAGGGGGGGGGGGGTGTTTGGCTCGAGGAATTAAGGGGGACTCAAAAATTTTGTGGGTAGTAGAGGGGGAATGAAAGTTTTGCTCTAGCTATGAGGGGGAACTGAAAATTTTTCAGTTCCCTCTACTTTGTACATTTTCCGATTGCATGGTTTGATAGGTGGTTTAACGAAAATGAATAGCATTTCAGTTTCGCCAACTTACAAAATCTAGAACAATTTTGTCATATTACATCACTGTTATCTCGGAAAAAATTAAACATGTATGATTTTTCATTATTTGGCCAACCTGCTCGACTTGCATGTCACCTGACTGCAGTCGTCCGTGAATGGTTGTGACCGTATGGCTCCCATTGATTTAAACATTGATTGGGAAAGTGAGTCTGATTACATGGACTACAGGAATTGGTCGAACTCTAGTATACTCAAACAATATAGCATTGAATCTTTGATTTCGTTTTTCAATCGCAAGGTTTTACAGCCCTCAATATTTTTTACTTTTCAAAAGCGTAGAAAAAAAATTCAAAACTTTATGAAGGGAGGAAAGAAAATGATCCGCTGTCAGCCGTTGAAGGAGCTGTAACAGTATTGAAATTTAATAATTGTGTGCTCTTCCGAGTTGAAATCTACGTTTGAATAAAAATTACAACTACGCCGCCAACGTTTAACGATTGCATGTTGCTGTGTTGTGAGCTGTGTGATTTGTAATCATATATGTATTAAAATGTATGATCAAATAGTAAGGTAAACTGTGAAATATAACGAATCATTTCAGATTTAAGTAGTCAGACGGTTTCGGACGCACCTTAATCCTGGTAAAGGTGTAAGTAGGTCATTTTATGTGCGCGCAAACCTTGTTCTTACTTGTGAGTAAGTGTACTTGCAGTCTCTGTGGTAAGTGCACATTAGGCTCCAGTATTCTACAACAACAATGACTGAATGTTGTGTATATCTGCCTAATAATGCTTAGGTGCCAAATAAAGACTTGCCTCAATTCTTCCAAAATGATGGCTTAGATTGATCCCAATAGATATCTACCTTACTATGTTTTTATTACCGAAGATATTAGGTGAAACATACAACAGAATAACTTTACACAGTTCGAAGATAAGTTTGATGAAGAAATCAGCCATGTTATTTGATCTACAGGTTATATTTAAAGCGAATTTGTGAACGATAATTTGCCTTTGAATAAATAGCAGGAAGTAAAACTACAAAATATTCTGTAGCACGAAGCTTTTGTGTAGACCATAATAATGGGAACATGTGATGTTATAAGCTTTGGTTATTACAACAATTGTCAAGCGTATAATTTACAGAAAGGCACATGGCTATATTTAACAGGCAGATATACGGGTCTTTAGAATAAGATGACCCGACAGCTTGCCTTAAGTGTCAGTCTGACGCAAGGATAAACATAACCGTTTTGCTATAAAGATTGATATATTTCAAATGTAACTTTTTAAAGAGAGGATAATATTACAACATTTTTCAGTATGACAGTAAAACACAGTAACTACGGGAATTCAAACAATTGTACAAATATAACTAAGATACAACATTTAGCATTTGATTTGTGCCATTCTGATATTTCACTGAGTCTTTTCAAATAAATCATCGACTATTTATCGCCAGGTGTTTATTGGACAGCCGATGTGCAATCAAATTTAACAACTATGAGGCCTAAGTGTTGGTGTAATGTTGTTTCCGCTTTTGTTGTCTTTACTAGATGTAGCCTACATGTTTGTCATCGTACGTAATAAGATTACCCGAGAGAGTATATATGTCTTTCTGTTAAACTATAGTCATGTGGACATATACTAAGAATAGGCTCTGTCAAATGGCACAATAACACTTAATTCTACATCACAAGCATCGACCCAATCATATTTGATAGATTGATTCAGAAATAAGACGAAGTGAGCTTAAGTTGTACATGTCTTTACCGAGGGAACGGGCACTTTATTTCGATATTTTGATTGGACATATTTGTCAGACGGATGTTGTGTCAGAATCATTACAAGGTAGACATCATAAACTGCTAACACAGTTCTGGCGATATTCTGACGGAACTATAAATTTGTTAAAGTCATTACGATGGCAACAGATGCCGTACCTATCTTTGTACACAGCCAGAATAGCCAGACATGTTGACATACCGGAATGCAGAACAAGTTAAATGGGCATGCAGACGGGATTTTACAATTTGAGACCAGAAGATTGCACTTAAAGTGTCAGACAGGGATTAACCGAAAACATTACCGTATCACTGTAAAGATCGCCCGTGGTACTCCTATAGAAAGATTGTATACGGGTATGTGCCGCCCGAATGGGTAATTTTCAGCGAAAAAAATCCCTAAACATTGGTAGCTTTTTCATCCGAAAAAGCCTAAACATGGCTCGATAACAAAGAAATGTCCAATGATTTAGGAAAACCTTCACATACAACAGAATAAAGGTGAAATTTTCAAAAATCTGTCAAGCAAATCCCTAACAATGTGTCAAATTTTTGGAATATTCATAGGTAGGTGTTTTCAACTCGGGCGGCACAACCAAATGTGAAAATATCAAGAGTACCCCAATGAAAAGGTTGACATGTTGCAAACGTAGATAAATGCTGACAGTATGCTTGATATTCTTCCTTTTAGTTTGACTGTCAAAGATATTGAACTGTTAGGGTTACCAATAGTTTATATTTGTAATTGGGGATTAATTTAACCTTCTCTTTATAAGCTTTTCTACCATCTTTAGACCGAAGAAACAACTTGCGCTTCCAAAGTTCCATAAAAATGTCCTCCAGAGTATGGAGTCATGTGTATAACAGTGCAACGAGAAAAGTGAGCCACAATGTTTAAATAAAGCCTTCACTTTGGTAAACATCAATTCCAGACTTTGCAAATAGGTCATATCATCCAACACAGTAATGAGTACCTCATATGGCACTTGTAGACAGAACAGTTGACATTTAGGAGAGACAGAGTGACAGACCGTTAGTTCTTTTCCGATGAAAAATCTATAAATATCAGCGGTTGAGTACGGGCT
This sequence comes from Ptychodera flava, assembly GCA_001465055.1. Classification (NCBI taxonomy): domain Eukaryota; kingdom Metazoa; phylum Hemichordata; class Enteropneusta; family Ptychoderidae; genus Ptychodera; species Ptychodera flava. Next base: position 92,631 of record LD363549.1, read on the forward strand.
ATATTTGAATGTTTTATCATATTACAGCTAAAAGTTGCCTGTGAAAACGACTGTTTAATCATAAATTCCCTTTACTACTGTCATTTTGGATGAACAATCAGGCGAGTCGATCATTTTGTACAATCAACTATAGAAGAATATGATACAGTCTGAAATACTGGACCGTATTATAAAGGATAAAGTGACACTTAATATCATGCACATACCTCCCAATTCCTCATTTCGAATTTACATCTCATAGCTACACAAATGGAGGTCACTGAACTCAAGCCGTCCATGTAAACTTCTAAATTTCCTACTACCACCTTGATTTAAATCGTTCAAGTATTACATTTCATAGATAAACATAGTCAGACATGTACCAGGTTTTGTTTGTCACTGATCTGTCATCATTGAGTGAAGAGTATACTTAAGTTCTGACCGATCGTAAATGTTGCACTTCTAAACACGACAGCCATGTAGCAGAAACATTTCCACTGGACAACTTCTGAATCTTGTCAATATTGTCGAGCAAAATACTCTCAATGATGCAGTAACAGCATTCGGATGTTTCAATAAGTACTATTACGTATACGTACAACAGTGATTTCTCGTGCAACTTCAAAAGATGTCATCACGGGAATGTTACGTTTGTGTGAATACGAATCCCGTATTTTCATTATCTTGAATTAACAAGTCATTGACAATGACATAGTCCCGCTTATTATTGGGAATTAGTCAGTGGAAGTAATTAAATTGAAGTCAATATGATAAACATGAAAAAAGAAGTCAGGGTACCAAAGACCTAGCTATGACTGATGCCCATACTGGATGGTACTGTAAACAAGTAGACATTTGTGTGAATGGCATAGGGTTACGTCCATTTACATAGTTGAGCAGAATAGGGTATGTCATGTACTTGCTCTTGAAATGTCAACATTCAACTAATATTCAAGAACTGATCCAGGCATGTCTGAATAATGGCTCTTGACTTAAAAACGTCAGATCGATAGAATTGAACCAAAAATGCCCCTATGTAACTACAGAGGAGACTTACTATGAATAGCTATATTGATACTGCTAAGTACCTCTCCTTGCCTTTAAATATTTGCTATACATTTGCAGCAAGTGACATCAACTTTAGTGCAGTCATTCAGGATATGGATCACTAATTACAAACATTCGTTCCCTGTTTAGAGATGCAACTTTACTATAGAAAATGTACAGCCAATCTGGACTACCACCCAACTCTACGAAAGTTTACTAATATACGAATTAGCAACTAGCTGACACGATACTACTACATGTCTTTGCATGGTATTGCAGCACTGAAATTTCAACATCTGTACCACGTTTCATGAATTTTGATGCAGTATTTGCAGACATATCACACTAATTGTGAAAATTCATTAAATATGCAAAAAAAGCACTACACTGATACTGTTTAAATGTCTTTGCATGCAATAACGACAACACAGTGACATCTGTACCCAGTTTCATCACATCTGATTCAGTATTTATAGACATATCACACTAAGTAGAAAAGTTCGTCAAATGTGCAAATTAGCCTATAATTGACATGGTTCTGCTAAATGTCTATACACACTATTATAGTACTGAGAGTTCAACGATTGTACCAGGTTTCATTAAATTTCATGTGGTATTTCTGGACATAGCACACTGATTAGGCAAGTTTATGAAATGTGCAAATTAGCACATAATTAACATGAGACTGCAAAATATTTTTGTTCAAATTCTGCACCTAGTTTCATTGACTTTGCTGCAGTATGTTTAGACATATTATCTTAATTATGAAAGCGCCTCAAATATGCAAATGATCAATTAATTGGACAGATACTGCTTAATGTCTTTGCGTGCCATTACAACACTGTAAGATCAACATCTGTACCTAGTTTCATCAAATTTGATGGAGTATTTCTGGACATATCACACTAATTATAAAAGTTCATCAAAATATACAAATTAGCATTTAATTGACATAGTCCTGCTAAATGTTTTTGCATACTATTGCAGTACTGAAATTTCAAAATCTGTACTAGGTTTCCTGATATTTGCTGCCGCATTTCTAGAAATATCAAACTTATGAGAAAAGGTCATCAAATGTCTAAATTAGAAATTATTTGATGTAATACTGCTAAAATGTCTTTGTACACTTTTACAATGCTGAGAGTTCTACATCCGTACCACATTTCATTAAATTTTATGCAGTATATCTACACAAAGTACACTAATTAGGAAAAATCATCACATGAGCAAATTAGCAATTAATTAATATGATACCTCTAAATATCTTTGCAATTATTACAGCTCTGGTATATCAACATCTGTACCAAGTTTCATCAAATTTGAGTTAGTAATTCTAGAAATATATCGAAAGATTCTAATGTCTTTATACATTCACTTTGGGACAAATTTCGATTCGGATTCAGAGAATGCAAGCCTGAATGCCGGACACAAATGCTAATTTTGGATTCAGGTTCAGAGAATATAGTTCTGAATATCCACAAAAGGTGAATCCTTGGTGGCCAAATTTGACTGTTTTGTGACAACATGTGGTCTGCATTGGAAGGCCAAATGGTACTATACTTAGGTCGAGTTGTTCAAAAATCTCTTCACAAATGACTGAGAAATCAGTGGTGACGGATGCACGAACGGAAGGTCGGAGACGACCTAATCTATAGGTCCCCGCCGCTGCACGGGGACTATCTCATTCATCCGTAAAAAAGGTCATAAAATATGATGTCCTCGGGCCAAAGAAAATTCAGGCCTGATAACATGCACGACAGTAGCCAAGAAATATTGGGTAGAATGCCGGAAGGAAAAAAATAATATTCAAAAAGGTTGGCTCATTTACTGCTGATATGCACATTATTTGAAGCCTGAATTTTCACTGTTTGCGTTTTTAAAGTAGAGATTCACAAGGGAACAGCCGTCAACTCAAAAATTAAATGCATACCATATTTTTATAATTTATGATCCTCACATTTTAAATGTTGATCCATCATTTCGCACTCTCTCATTTGAAAATGTTATGGTCTAGTTTCGAGATGTGTGAGGTCATCATGCAAATTGATTGAATACAAATACAGATAATCTCAAATCTTCTATCCTGAAATTTAAAATGGCTGGTTTGCTCGGTCGGTAATCCTCACCAAATATGTTACTTTCCTAAGAGCAGCTTTACAACTAAATGTCCCAGCTTGCTGCTTATAGGATGAAAACAATTTCTGCCAGTTCTTCATTCCTTACATATGATACAATAATATTCTAACTATGTAAGATTACTTGTCCATGTTCTTCGATCGACATATATTTATCTAAAAAGATAAGTTTCGTCACCTTCCATGCTTTACATTGACTGGTTCGATCTCCATATTTCCTACGAGAACCTCTTCTGTCATTTTGTTGTCTGAAAACTTCTTGTCCAGACAATCTCTATCACCTGTTTCGATAGTTCTAAAAATTAACAAAATTTCATGAGAGATTATTCGAATAAAAAAAATCTACATTTTAGGGAGCATTCACTTATTATGGCCGAGGTGGTCCAGCCAAATCAAAGGAAGTTACCTGAAATTGGAAGACCGTAAAGTTGGGGGAAGTCACGCTATTTTCAAAATTAAGCATTACAGAGGGAAGGGTCACTTCACTTTTAAAAAAAATTCCATCTTGTCGAAAAGTCTTGTCTCAGTGTACAAAAAGAATCACCGGCAACAAAGGTAATTCTCCTTGTGTTTTCATTGCCTGAAGTCATTTCATGAAGGTCGCAATTCAAGTACATGTGTTTTCTTGTGTATTAACGTACTGTCTTGGCAAGTCCATACAGCTTTCACCAGCATGCTGTGACTGGACTGAAGTTAGGTACAAGCTGTGAGCCATGGCTGAATTGGCTAATACATTGATTGCACTAAATCTAATAGATTGAAACTGTCATTATCATCAGCTCTCTAATAAAAATCTGAGACGTGGCTTAGTCTACATCTTATTCATAGGGGCCCATAAAATACAAAAAATATGATTCTTGACACAATCCTTTTACTGCATGGTGAATCAATGTGTTAAGATCTCTTCATATGATAAATTTAGTGCGCTGTTTTCATTTGAAGTTTCAATATTATAGCTTTCTAATTAAAATTTGGCGAGTGTTTACCAGTGCGACACAGGTTCGCCTACACCCTTTACATGGGAAAATATTGTGCAAAGCATTTGACAGTCCACTCAGATTATTTTTACTCTATACTGTGTGTGTGTCTTCCAAAATAAGAGATATTTCATATTTTCTAAAATGAATGTGACATTTCAATATCAACAGTCTCATATGTAATACTTGAGAACCAATAAAGTAATGTGATACAGGCTTACCGATAAATGCGACAATACTAAACAAACATGATATTCTTTATGTTCTTGTCAGTACAAAGAATATTATGTACAGTCAGTAGCCGATGTACTGTTATTAATACGGTGTTTTTGTTCGGGCTCGAACTCAAAACATACAGCAACCAGTCACCTATCGGAGAAGCCACAGACAGAACTGCTCGGCCAAATCCCACTCTCAAAAGAGATTGGTTAAAATAAGTTGTTACAATTTTTCTGACTGCTACCCTTCCACACGCTGAAATATACACAGACTGATTCCGCACCAAATGATACTTAATCCACATGTGTATAATGAAAGGCCTAGTAACTGACAATTGTTTTCATGTGTTTGTTGCATGTGTCAGCAAGAACGTTTAGGTGTTCTTCCCATAACAAATTGAAATACCATGTTCTGAGCATGTTTACATTGACTGTATATCAGTGTAATGCACTGTTAATTTTGATAATTAAATTCAGGTCCGGACTTAAATTTCAGTTTTCAACGATAATAATGCAAAGAGCACAATGACAAGTTGCATTGGCAATACTGGGTATTTCAGTATGCTACGGGAAGTAAATCAATGAACAGTGGTTGATACATAACACATAAATGCCGAAAAACTGTCAAAAGATAGGCTTACTAAAGCTTTCACACACGAAACAGAAATGTTGAAATGTCAAATATCATAATATATAAATTCCCTCAAGCTATGTCGTGCAGTCTGGGTCATCAAAATGTTTTTGAGTGGGTAGGGGATTATATTGTTATATTTTTTGACAGAGGCACAAACAGAATTTGCTGACCCGACCGAGCTGTAATGACAAAATGCATCCTTAGCCTGTCTGATGTTCACCAACCAGTCCACTTAGTTAACAGTCTTCTGTACCAACACTCATGGTCTGTGTTACTTCACCACCTCACTTCCACAAGAGGTAACTCATCGACCCAAGCTTACTGCGACAACGGATTATTCGTTCACAAAGAATAATTTTTATTTTTTTCAAAGAATCTTTACATTGTCGCTTCAAAATAACAATCCGACGATCTGAGATGTGTAAATCATGGCAGGGATGCCTTTGCTGGCATTGTTAATATTCAAAGATTAGCGGTTCATAAAAAATATATAGGAGATAAGTATTAAAAAAGAACGGACTGGTCGTACTAAACTGAAGTGATTGTCGGCGACTGTGATGAAGGCATCCACTTGGTGCAAAGGCAATGACTTGACCAGTTGTTACGAGCAATTTCATTTATACATGCATTACCCTGTATGTAAGGGTATCCGTGTCATGCTAAATTCAATGGAATCCACGTAAGTCTAACCATCTGCCTACCCGTATCTATGGGAACGCTCATCCGTATCTCATATCCGCTTATATTGCCGATTTACTAGTTTTGCCTGACATTCTGTTCGCAGAACAAAAAATACTAATCCAGCAATCTGTTGGACGTGTTTATGTTTTCTTGTTTCATTTACGTTAGCCAAACCAATAGTAATGTAAGCTTGCCAAAACGAAAACATTCGAAACCGTAGGTACTGCCGATCATTCATGTATGTATGTATGTATGTATGTATGTATGTATGTATGTATGTATGTATGTATGTATGTATGTATGTATGTATGTATGTATGTAAGGC
>LD363549.1:98660-123076 GCA_001465055.1 Ptychodera flava
ACCAGTCCAGTGATACAATCAATCCGCGACCACACACGAGACGACTCCAGAAACCACCATCTCTGTATCCTGGACTGCACTTGATGTATAGTTCGATTTGTTGCCTCGACATGTAAACTTACGGATTTTTTTTTTCTCGAGCACTTACTTCTTTCATGGAGTGAGGTCACTCCATTAGCTGAGGAACGCCCATGTTATGATATCAATCTGACGTTGGATAAGGGCTGTGGGTATTTCAAAATTCAAGCTAAATTCTAACTTCCACATACATAAGATTCCCCATGACGGTGATAAACTATGCTGACGCCACAGCCCACACCAATAAAGTATTCATAACATGACTGGCGCAAACGTGCGGGTGTAAACAATAGGTTAAAATAAGAATAAAAGGGACTAAAAAGATACGTTTTATGAGGATCGACGGAGGAGCATCGACGTAGGAGGAGAATCCTGACGACCGGAAGACCACGCAGAACAAGACAACTGCTGGACGCTCCTCTCCTCCATGATTTAGACATCTTGCTTTTTGCTACCCCCGCATTATTTTGTTAACTAGGCAATTTTAGGCAGTAGTTTACGTAAGTGCTCGAGTTAGCTTATTTTATTAAATTTTACACATTTCATTTTGCATCATGAATTCCCAGTGTTCGTGTCGATCTATTCGGATGTCAGCACGATTCTGTAAAGGTACCTCCCAGCCCAGTCTTAGCCAAGCGAGTTAGTCCTACCAAGTGAGTGAAATTCCCCTATTATATTCCCCCGCTCAAAACCTCTCCCGCGTGACATATGTATGTATGTATGTATGTATGTATGTATGTATGTATGTATGTATCTATGTATGTATCTATGTATCTATGTATCTACGTTGGAGATGGGGAGATAAGTTAAATGATATGTTCTTTTAATTATGCATAGACGAACTAATGGATAGCTTCATTAATTGACAAAGAGATGGATGATGACTCATGTCTTTATAATACAGCAGCAATATCAACGACTACATTTACGTTTGCTTCAATAATGATGCTCATAGTTAATGGCCGTTTACAAAAAACCAAAAACAAAAAATATAGAAAACCAAAACAAAACCAGAAATGAGAAAGGAGAAAAAGAAGGCAAAACACCTACTCACGAAACACATCGAATCAGCGAAGAGAACCATAAACAAGGCACATCGCAATTACAAAGGCACTTAACATTAAACAAAAAACCCCATACCAAACGGCCTTTTCAGGGCCAACAATTACTCCAAAAAGAGAACTACCGAAAAAAACCCCAATAAAATGCAAGAGAACACACAAACACATAAAAGAAATAACAAAAAACCATCACAACAAAAGAAAGAAATACAACGTAAGAAAAACTAAAAACAAAATGAAAAAACACCGTAACAGACAAAATGGCCGTAGAAATAAATCAGCCATCATCCAAAGAAAAGCTGACAACAACATGAAATTCATCAAAAATCTCTCATCGCTCAAACTAACAAACACCGACATAATAGCACTGGGCAAAGGCCTAAAATTTATTCCGACGCCAACAAAACCAAACAGAATAAAACTTCTTCATGATTTCAACAAATATTGTCGCATAATGAGACTAAGCTACATCATGAGACACAAACAATCGCAACAACATCCATTCAAAGAAAAATCAAAGTGGACTCCTCGAACAACAGAAAACACAAAACTCGAAAGCTATCTAGAAGCGACAAAACTCGCACTTCTAGAGATACCTTTTCAAACAAGGAAACAGAACATGTCGCGTGCTAAAAGAATCGCGATAAACAAGCATGCAAACAATGGGCTAATTAAAATAAAACCCTTCGACAAGGGTCGAGGCATCATCATTGTAAACACAAAAGATTACATACACGAATGCGAAAGACAATTACGCAACACTCAGTATTATATACAACTAGACAGTGACGACACAGAACAAACAGTAAACAAAGTACACGAACTATTAAACAAAAAGTACGAGAACAAACACATCGACCATGATACTTATAAGTATCTCGATCCAAAAAACATAAAAATCCGTACCCCGCAGTGGTACTTATTGCCTAAAATTCACAAACTGCTGCCTGAAAACTCAACGTTTGCAGGGAGACCAATAATCAGTGGCTGCTCCAGTCCCACTAACAGAATTTCAAAATTCCTGGATTACTTCATTAAACCACTTGTCCAGCAACAACCGACATACATAAAAGACACAACAAACTTCATACAAGAAATAGAAAAAAACAAATGTCCCCCAACATGCTTTTCTTTTAACACTCGACGTGGTTTCGATGTACACAAACACAATTCACGACGAAGCAATTCGGCTAGTCAGTGAAACATTAAACTCACAAACCTCACTTCAAACAAATTACGGCATCAAAAAACCACCCACGGAAGATTTAATAGAAATGCTTTCACTACTTCTTAAACACAACAGTTTTGAATTTAACAAGCAATATTTTCGCCAAACCCGCGGCTCCAACATGGGATCGAATGCCTCGCCAGAAATAGCAGACATTGCCTTTCATGAACTTGAAAAGAAAATAATCGCAAAAAACCACAACGGCATTCACTTCTGGAAAAGATTCAGAGATGATGTCTTTGCAATCTGTCTTGGAACACAAACCGAACTCCCCAACTTCATTCAAAAAATCAACACAATGCACCCAACGTTTAAGTTTTCATACGAAAACTCAACACAAGAAATTACATTCCTTGATGTAGTAGTTTTCAAAGGTGCAAGATACCACAAAGAAAAGATCCTCGACATCAAAACACATACTAAACCAACAGACCCATTCCAATTTCTACATAGAGAATTGTATCACCCGACAGCAACATTTAATGGCTTTATCAAAAGTGAAATCCTTAGATACGCTCGCACTTGTAACAAAAATGACGACTTTACTAAAAAAATCGCTTTCTTTAGAGATAAACTACTCGACAGAGAATACAAAAACAACGAAATCACGAATATAGCAGAACAAATAAACCATAGTATTCGTAATACACTAACAAACTGTACAATTACACGTAAAGAAACAACAAACAAACTCATCTTCAGTAAAACATTCAGCCCTACATAAAAACAAAAGATCTTAAGGTAAGTCTTTTGAAACATTGGGCTGAACTGGAGAAGGACTCAACAGTAAGGAATCTATTCCCAGAATCACCAATCATTGCTTACAAGAGAAACAAAAACCTAAAAGACACACTAGTCGAAACAAAATTTACAGAAGTAAAGAAACAAAGAAACAATCAAACTAGACCACCAAATGGACTCACAACGAGACCCAAACATCGATATTCTTGCCTCGCTATTCGATAAGCAAGACCGATAAAACACATTAAAATAAATTTTCACAAACACAAACTAAGGAAAGTATATACATTGCGACTGATGAGAAACCACACTCGGGTTTCGAAACGCAAGCGTCAAAGGGCCACTCTATCAACTTTGTAACACCATAGGTTCGGCTGCGTCTCGCCATAAGCTTTCCCCACACAAACAAAACATTACAGTACACACTAATCCAAACTTCCCAACAAATATCCGAGGCAAAACAAACATTTTTATTAACACAAACAATCGGATAAGAATGTAGGAACACATTTTTGAAAAGAACCAAACACAAACTCGACACAAAAACATTTTGGATGGTTAGGTGGGGAGCCTCTTTCACATTTTTTACATGTTGAAATGTCAAATTTCAAAATATATAAATTCTCTCAAGCAATGCCATGCAGTCGGGGTCATCAAAATGTTTTTGAGTGGGTAGGGGATTAAATTGTTATATTTTTTGACAGAGGCACAAGCAGAATTTGCTGTCCCAACCGAGCTGTAATGACAAAATGCATCCTTAGCCTGTCTGATGTTCACCAACCAGTCCACTTACTTAACAGTCTTCTGTACCAACACTCATGGTCTAGGCTGTGTTACTTCACCACCTCACTTCCACAAGAGGTAACTCATCGACCCAAGCTTACTGCGACAACGGATTATTCGTTCACAAAGAATAATTTTATTTTTTTCAACGAATCTTTATGTTGTCGCTTCAAAATAACAATCCGACGATCTGAGATGAGTAAATCATGGCAGGGATGCCTTTGCTGGCATTGTTAATATTCAAAGATTAGCGGTTCATAAAATATATAGGAGATAAGTATTAAAAAAGAACGGACTGGTCGTACTAAACTGAAGTGATTGTCGGCGACTGTGATGAAGGCATCCACTTGATGCTAAAGGCAACGTTTGCGTTATGACTAGACCAATTGTTACGAGCAATTGCATTTATACATGCATTACCCTGTATGTAAGGGTATCCGTGTCATGCTAAATTCAATGGAATCCACGTAAGTCCAACCATCTGTCTACCGTATCTATGGGAACGCTCATATCCGCTTATATTGCAGATTTACTAGTTTTGCCTGACATTCTGCCCGCAGAACCAAAAATACTTATCCAGCAATCTGTTGGACGAATTTATGTTTTCTTGTTTCATTTACGTTAGCCAAAGCAACAGTAATGTAAGTTTGTCAAAACGAAAACATTCGAAACCGTAGGTACTGCCGATCATGTATGTATGTATGTATGTATGTATGTATGTATGTATGTATGTATGTATGTATGTATGTATGTATGTATGTATGTATGTATGTATGTATGTATGTATGTATGTACTTATGTATGTATCTATGTATCTATGTATCTATGTATCTATGTATGTATGTATGTATGTATGTATGTATTTTGGAGATGGGGAGATAAGTTAAATGATATGTTCTTTTAATTATGCATAGACGAACTAATGGATAGCTTCATTAATTGACAAAGAGATGGATAATGACTCATGTCTTTATAATACAGCAGCAATATCAACGACTACATTTACGTTTGCGTCGATAATGATGCTCATAGTTAATGGCCGTTTACAAAAAAACAAAAACAAAGAAACATAGACAACCAAAACAAAACCAGAAATGATTTGCTAGAGTTTGACATTTTAAAGATATCTCTGTCATAATGGAATATAGGAATCACACGAAAGGTAAAATTTATTATCTTTGACTTCCAGAGTGTTTCCCGTCTTTCTGTTCTGTTTTTTTAAAAACGCAGGTTTTCATATTCTTACGAAATCACGTAGAAAAGCTGAGTTTTCAATTTATCCTGTATATGCATCATGTCGAATATATATTAATGTGTATATAATGAATTTAGGTCCTCCTAGAATTATTTGTCAACGGTCACGTTGCATATTGGTCACAAGACATTGTCTTTTGAGGCTGTTACTTTGCCTAAAACAAACGTTAGGAACGATGCTGAAAAATTCTACTTTTTAGCAATGGTAATATAAATATAATTAGTAGCCATTGTCCTTTCAACATGCTAAATGTTTAAGTTAATCAGTACATAATAGATGTGGACACAGATCAATGAACAACAACAACAAAACTACACAATACGTAATCGAAAAGATTTCATCAACATAGAAGATACATATTTTGAAGTTTAGCGTTTACATAATCGTATTAAATTCATTTTTCATGAATTTTGTTAGATACAAGATACTACTTATGTGTTTGACATGTTGAAAGATACTGGATAAAAGGGTGACCATGCATATATTCGACCCCGGTTTTAGACAAATTAAAGAAACCATCGGCAAAATGAATTAATGGTCATGACTATTAATTCATTTTCATGATTGTTTCATTTATTGTGTCTAAAACCGGGGTCAAATATATGCATGGTCACCCTTTCATTCAGTATCTTTCAACATGTCAAACAATATAAGTAGTATCTCGTATCAAACATATTCATGAAAAATGACCGACTTTGACCCTTTAATTCAACCGAAATTACAAATTGTGACATAAACTGGAAAACAAAAAATAAGTTGACGAGGGAGCACGTGTCCATGACGACAGACTTTTCATCCACAGGCAGTTGAATCTATTGAGCAAGATTTCGCCTGGCACGATTAATCGGTTTGTTCATGAGCATTTAGCTTTAAAACAAATATCATATCTTTTTCACTCTTGTGTCAATATTTAAGTACTCGAGAAAGTACAATATGTTACAATGTATGGCAGACATTGACAATTACATATGAAAAGCCGTAGTTGTCAAGTGTGGAAAAATATGATTTGATGCACATTCGTTATATGCTAATGGGTATTTGTTATATTGTTATTGTCAATTGTTATATTGTAATGGCTTAAAAGTCATAGTGCGATGAGCAATTCGTACTTGATACCGTGAATGACCTATATTTTCATGGGTATTTGTTATATAGTAATGTGTGTTCCTCATATTTTGATGTGCGTTTGTTTTATTGTGATGGTTATCAGTAATATTGAGATGGTTATTGTTTATCTTATGCTGGGCATTATTCCTCATATTGAGATGGGTATCCATGTCACTTCAATAGAATCCATGTAAGTCCAACCATCTGTCTACAGTATCTTAGGGAATACGGCTAGTTTTCAATCGGGTTCGAACCCAAAACATACGGCATAAGTCGCCTAGCGGAGAGGCCGCAGAGAGAACCGCTCGGCTAAATCCCCACTCTCAAAAAGAGTGGTTCAATAGCCGGCTAAGTTGTTACATTTTTCTGACTGAGACCGCTCCACACGTTGTAGAGTTCGTAAAGCACTCACTCACGCATGCTCACTATCACACATCGCACATACAAACTTTATCAAGGCGAAGAAATGACTCTCATCGCTTTAACTGGGCGAACGATAACCTCGGGGACAATTCTGTCCACCAGCAGAACTATCAACCCAGGATAGAAAATACGGCTAGTTTTCAATCGCTCATCCGCATCTCATATCAGCTTATATTGCCGATTTACTGGTTTTGCCTGACATTCTCCTCGCAGAACAAACTACTAATCCAGCAATCTATTGGACGAATTTATGTTTTGTTATTTAATGTACTAGCAAAAGCAACAGTAATGTAAGCTTGTCAAAACGAAAACATTCGAAACCGTATGTATGTATGTATGTATGTATGTATGTATGTATGTATCTATGTATCTATGTATGTATGTATGTATGTATGTATGTATGTATGTATGTATGTATGTATGTATGTATGTATGTATGTATGTATGTATGTATGTATGTATGTATATATGTATGTATTGCATGTATGCAGGCAGGCAGGCAGGCAAGCACACACACATACATACATAAATACATACATACATACATACATACATACATACATACATACATACATACATACATACATACATACATACATACATACATACATCACGCGTTCAGATACATATATACGTACGTACATACATACATGCGACAATGTATCATACGTGAGGTTGCGTTTTGAAATCAAGTTTCATAATTTTAAACGTGTCTTGAGCACAGAAAAATTTTGTCAATCTTATTAAGGTAAAGGGCGACGAATTCGGACGCGCACACGCTTTAGAACGTTTCTGCGCAAATTTAACTCCAGCCTGCCGCAAATGGGTTATTCTGTAGCGCATGTATTTAACATCACCTGTCATTGTTGAAATTGCGCTTTTACCTAATTTTTTGACCCAGTCTCTTAGAAATACATGTGACCTATAACCTTGTCATATTTTGACCCCCTAGGAAGCTGGTTTTTATTCAATATGAGCGCAAAATTAACATTTCTCTCCCATTTACATGGCACATTTTACCCATTCACCTGGAGATATTGTAAAAAGTAGCGTGGTGACACCCTTTTATTAAAAGTGTAAACTAAATGGTATTATGTCAGGATTTTATTTGCCAAGTTTGGTCAAAATGACACCATTCAAACCGACAGGAAGAAAGTTCGAAAAATATGTAGTGATATAATTTCGATATCGTCATTTTGTAATCGATACTTATGTTAAATTTCTTTACAAACATCATGAAAACTATACATTCGATAGATATGGATCTTAAGTCTTGGTATTTATTAAAATTAACTCATTTGCTAAGCGTTTTATAATTGCTTTCTTTAGTTTAAGTGAATTATATCATTTTTATTTATTTCTAACGACGCCATTTTAACGTCCGTTTCCATGGAAACGAGCGTGGTGACGCCCATTTTTTATTTCAGGTTTGCTCTTGCACAACTTCCAAGAATATTTGTGCAAAGTTTCAAGAAAATGACACCACAACCTAATTTTGACGTAATTCGTAGTACTTCACCTTAATAGAAACTTTATGGTCATCTTCATATCATGAGGAGTCGACATTACAATATAAAGAATGTCCATCAAATAAACCCACCTCGAAATATTTAAAATGCGCATCACAATGTAAGAAATGACCATCACAATATAACAAATGCACATAACATACGAGGAATGCCTATCACAATCTGAAAAATGCCCATCGAAATATCAGAAAAGCCCGTCAAAATGTAAGGAATGGCCATTACAATATAAGAAATGTGCATTTTAATATAAAGAATGCACATCACCCTATAACCAATGCTCATCACATCAAAATTTGTGATGAATGCCCATCACCCTTAATGAATAACAACCACAATATTACAAATTCTCATTACAATATAACAAATGCCCCTCTCATTACAAGAAATACCCATCACAGTATGAGGACATATTGCAACATAATGAATAAATGCTCGTCACAATGTAGGAAATACACAGTATAATACATAGAATGCACATCACCATATAACCAGTGCTCATCATAATACATAAAAAGGCCAATCAGTTCACAATATAACATATATGATCACAATATAACATACGCCAATCACATAATGATAATTATGACAATTTTGATAATAAATGATAGTTGTCAAGTTGAAAATAGTTCATGGGATGCGCTTCCCCGATATCATCACGATCGTCGCCAAGTTAGTATGCGTCGTCAATGACGCATGCAGCACCGGTACTAACATCGACATCATGATGTCTGTCAGCTTGTGATATGCTCGCCTACTCTCTATCTTCTGTCGATTTGTCACCCACAAGTTTCCCCGACTCACTGGCATATTTGTTCCCTTGACACGATTCAGTCCGAATTTGGGGCTTTAAATCCATGAAAATATGCACCGATCCCCGTGCGCTGATCAAACGATTGAGTTGCATTGCTATATGCGTGCCAACACAATGCTAAAGCCAAAATTTCCTAAAATTCCATCATTGATACACACAGTTCGCTACACTTTGCGCTGGGGAGACCCTCATATATTAGTATATGTTGACGTCTTTGCTTGCTGTGTAATGTGCGCGATTTCCGCGATTTAAGTAACTTTTTCAGGGCAGACAATGGCTCGAAATGCACACTTTGCGCAGTTGCGCAGTCGAGAGAAAACCCTGCTGTACATGTGAGAAAACGTTGAAACTCAACAGCAATCGTCGTCGTATTGAAGGTAACCAGTTGGTGTACAGTCAAGTCGGCCTGCTTTACTCTTCAGATTGAACTCAGAGTCTAATGGACTTGTTTTCTTCTCTTGAAAAACAAAGTGACGACCCTTATCTAACATTGTCTCGCGTAAAGCATTTAAATAGCATCATGAACACATTGAATATTTTTCCTGTTAGAATATCGTGATATCACGTCTATGTCGAATACACATTCATATATCCACTGTTAGGCGTCCGAAAATAAAAGCAATTGCCAAATTAGTGCAATTTGTGAAATCATTGACGGTAAACTCTGCAACACTATAGCTTCAGGTTTCAAAATTGAGTGACAGCATCACAATTTACCCAACAAAGAAACCAGGAATCCCAGCTATTTCAAAAAGGTAAACATTAAATAAAGGGAAATCAATCCAACATATGTTACAATCTGATTCTGTGTTGGCGTATAATTCCAATATCCTGTTATTATACAGACTTTGCTAATAGCACATGCGCACAGCAGCATACGTGAAATAATTACAATGCGGAAAGTCAGTTTGATGAATTAGTTGTCGTGATGGACCTAAAGATTTTAGTAGTGGTGAGTTTTCTACAGTTTCCGGCAGTTTTTTGCAAAGATAGGCAACCTCACATTCTGTTCATCTTGGCTGACGATCTCGGCTACTATGATATTGGTTACCATGGCTCTCGGATCCAAACGCCGGTTTTAGATAAATTGGCAAATCAAGGAATTAAGTTGGAAAACTACTACGTTCAACCGATATGTACCCCTACGAGAAGCCAGTTGATGTCTGGTCGCTATCAGGTAGGTACTCAATCACAACGGAACCTTCGCTGCATGTTTTCTTGTAAAAACATTGTACTGCTACCGTTGATGACTTCAGATATCGCATAGACAGACGAAACAATATCATTCATCTTCTCCCTAAAAAGTATGTTTAAATGCAAAGTATAAAGCATTGTTAATATCATTCATTGAGAGCAACATACTATGATTCTGTTAAAAAGTAAATTCTGGTCAGGACTAAAGTCGTTTGCCAACCATAATATAGCAGTCATGTTTACACTTTGAAACAGAAATTTAGAAGTAGAAAAAGAAGTATATTTAAAGAGAAAAAGTAATTCAAAATATAAAATGTTGTTGCACATAGAGCTTCAACAATGTAGGTTCTAGAAAACGTCATGGAAAAAGTGATTGAAATAAAAAATAAATTTTTATCTCATTGTAATGGTGGATTCTCCTTTGAATCTTGCATCTTAAATGAGAGAATTCAAACTAAGACGGACCCTTTAAGCATTTTTTCTTGTTTTTCTGTAACATATGTCACCATCCGACGTAATCCCACCGGCAAATATATGAAAAGGTAACATTTAGCTTGAGAAAGCAATCAGTCAGCGTTATGTTATCAATCATGATTATCCAACGAACCAGCCTGTGCAAACTCAGTATCGCCACGCATACCGATAAGCAGCGAGTAATAAATTAGAAAGACATGAAAGAGAGAAAGCGTGCGCCGGAACATCGAATACAAAACGATAAGTACCTTATCGTGAAATACGATTCTAGCTTTTACTGAATTGCAATTTTAGCTTTGTCTGTCGTTGTGCCGTCTGCAATCACGAAGACAAATAGGCGTATTGCCATTTCAGATATTCTTCATACTATACCGTCTGAATAAATTTGTGAAAAAAAGGAATTGTTATATTTCCTTTCGATCACTGTCAACAATGTAGACAATACCGGCTAGCGCAGATCAGTTTCATCACGCCGCTAGGAACGCAACGAAACGAAATTGCTGGATCATTTTTTCAAAATAGACTTGAGAATAGTGTCTTAAATATTATGTCAATCCTCAATTCAGTGCTGTCACAACCAACCAGGAGTAATTGGCTACACTACATAATGCCGTAAATGATCTTTTCTGGTTGTTTGGGCTCTATCGTCTTCCTCGTGTAAATTAGTAGTACGACATCAGGCCAGCCAACAAAGATGTTTGCGATAAAAAAGGTTTTCACAAGCACGCTGCAATCAGAAGACTGGGAAACATTGGCGCGAAATGTTACATCATCAGCATGCGGTGCACTGTGGGTTTTGATTTTTTGCTCAGCAGAAAAATGGACCGAGTGACAGATGAGACAGTTAGTCGGAATCGATAGATTGTTTTACAGAAATCACACGGCGGAGAGACGCGACGGTAGATTAGATCAGAGATTAGGCGCACTACAAATGTACTTTATTATTATTAGTGGGAGCTTTCTAAATCGGGACAAAGGTCAACTCTTAATAATTGTCTGGAAATGAGGAGAGGAATATAGTCGGCGGGTATCATCGAGAGGTTTTTGTTGTTCATACTTTTCATTCTGTTCAAAACGCCAGAAATCATCGTACATCTACATATTAAAAACAGTTCTGCAAAATCGACTGTTTGACTGTCCACAATTATTGCTCTACGCGTATATTTGTAATCACATGAAAGGTACGGTATTAAACTTCCAAAGCTAACGCCTACGAAGCGCAGGGAAGTTCTTGTTGTGTTTGTTTCTAGCATCAGAAATTCAATCGAATGCCCTTGATACACCGACAACCGTACAGTAAGTCACACAATTACTCTAATTACCATATCTTACAGAATCTGAAATATGTTTTTATGAATATATTTCTGATTATATTTTGAAAATATTATTATTTTGCCACTTGCCATTTCTAATAGATTAATAATGTCATGAGGTACATACAATCATGATCAAACCATCGATAAGTTGGGCAGCATTTCAAGTTTGCGTATCACTTGAGCAAACAATACGCATACGTGTTGCGCATCTCTGCATACCTACTCGCTTTTGCTGTGCTGTCTTCGATACATGCAACGACCTTTGGCCAGACAACATTTCTCAAATTCTAAATAAAATTATTGTGTAATCTGATGAAAATCTGATTTAAAGACAGACTTCATGGCTGTTTTACCATTTGCAACCAAACCTCTCTCGCCAGGTGATAGGCTTAATTTAGATATGGCAGATTGGCCGTGTAATTACATAGATATCGTTAGATGTAAATTGCTCGGGCTGAAATAGCAAGTGAATAAAACCATAGGAATTTAAATAATTACAAATTGCTATTTAACCACTCTCTGTCGCAGTGTATGAGTTTGTTATGAAAATACTTTAACGGATGTACGAGATTAACTTTGAATACGTGAATGGAACGTGAACGGTTACGTCATCATTTTCTGCATGCTCTAATAATGTTTTGATGATGTCACCCATTCCCTTGTCGTTTGGCAGTCGTTTTCAACGTAATATGGCAACTTTTCATGTAAATCATTTCCGAAAGCGATTTTTATGCTCGCTCCGTTATAAGCTTGATGTTCAATGCTGACATTCCTTTCGTTTTGTATTTTGCTCTTGGTTTTATCGATTGCCGTCTGATTTTGAGTCATTTTAGTTAACAAGAAGGATACAAAGTTGCACTGAATGAAGCCAAAAATCCCCAAGCAATTGTCGCAGATGGCAGCAGATGTCGCATACGCAATGCTATGCTGATAGAATTCAGTTTCCGACATCGACATTGTCGTTTATTTTACGACCTTAGCTATGTACGGTTTTTCAGTATTTCAAATGTTTATCACTTTGTTCTACTAACCTTATATCAAAGCAAAATTCTCTACGCAGTGCGACAGTGAGAGTCAGGTGCGTGAGTCGTCACGTCTTAATCTAGACTTGATTCAAGAGTGAGGGCGTATAAATATCAAAATAATAATTTTAAGTTTCGTACGCTAGAGTTAGGCTATTACGTAGATTTTGTAGACTTGTGAACCATGCTAGACTAGCCAGTAATTGCAGCCGAGAAAAGCCAAGCGACGGAGTCAGTCTAATCTTAATCCAAATCCGTGTCTCGCATGCCAAATTACCGCAGGTTACCAGCAGCTCGCGGCTTCACTACTCATGGCGCACGGAGTGCGTCGATCAAGTGTAGACGGTGGTTCCGAGGTCTGCCATGGTAGACTACGTGCATACCGTTCTCGGTATACGTACAGGTGCATTCTTTGCAGATGCAGAATGTATGTATGTATGTATGTATGTATGTATGTATGTATGTATCTATGTATGTATCTATGTGTGTATGTATGCCAAGACATGCGCACTCAGTATGTTAACTTTTTGTGGATTTCATAACAAATATGTCCATCAAGCAAAACTAGGATACATACAAATATAAAAACATACATACATACATACATACATACATACATACATACATACATACATACATACATACATACATATTACATTTTCGTTTCATGATAACAAATAATGGCCAATAGTTGAAAATTTTCATTTTCGCATTCGCCTTCAACCTTCACAGTAAATCGTAAAAGACTCTGATTACAGCGTTTGTAAACTTGATTTTCATAGATACACACTGGAATGCAGCATAAAGTCATATTCCCCTCACAGCCAATGTGTCTGCCAATTGATGAAGTGACCATCGCTGATAAACTCAAAGAAGCTGGTTATGCTACTCATATGGTTGGGAAATGGCATCTTGGACATTACAGAGAAGACTGCCTGCCAACCAAGAGGGGCTTCGACACTTTTTTTGGTAAGACGAGTTTTTGGAAAGAATTGATTTGTAAACACCAAGTGTCATCGGTTCCTGTGGTATATTGCAAGGTATAATGTTATGTAATGTTCAGTAGATATGGGTTGATACCGCTCGATGTAAACATAAGCGAACATATAATATATTATTGCCTGAGTACAAGGGTTTATGTGCCCAAGAGCAGGTGACAATTTGCCCATCAAACAGATTTTAACGAAAGTCAAAATAGCAGTGCGCGCATGGATATTTTACATCTTGCGTTGAGTGTCTACTTTGACGTCAAAAACGTTGGAAGGCTTCACTGGACCGGATCACCATGGAAACCGGTCAGTACATCGTTCACCGGCCCGCCAAAATCCTGGATGTTCCTATTCAAATCAATGCACTGATTTGCACTCACATCAAGGCATAAAATAAAGTGTATACTGTCAGCTGTTCTTTTATCGTTTGTCTCTCTGTGTCAATACATATGGTCATGAAGTACTAGTAAACATATCGTCATTGTTACTTAATTGTCTTGTCAATGTGCCTGTATGTGTACTGTTTTCTTCTCAGGTTGGCTGTGAGGCAATTGCACCATCATCAAGATAACAAGCCTTGCTGAAATGTGTTCAATCAAAACATAAATAAGTCCACAGACTCGGGCTAATCTTATGTGAAGTTGAAAGCAATGCCGATATGGACGCACTGTAGAAATAATGGGCGACGCGCTGACCATTAACGTTTATTTATTGGCAAGGGCGAGAGGAAAGCCAAAAATTAACGGGCGAGGCTTGCTGAGCCCGTTAATTTGGCTTTCCTCTCGCCCGCGCCCATATATAAACGTTAATGGTCAGCGCGGAGTCTGTTATTTCAATTATATTATCAATGAACCCCGAAAAAACGTCAAAATTTACAAACAAATTCCCGTGCAAACGACAACGGGGCCCCAGAACCTGTCAGTGAGTAGTGCGCGCTGCAAAAATTTTTGCAAATCCGGAGATTTTTTAAAAAAAAGTGTCAAAACTTGGCCCACAAATGCTCCATTTTATTTTGTGGTTGATTATGATCTTTGTACAAATAACAATTTTCATTTTAGCCGTAAAGTTACTATGTTTACGATATTATTCATATTCACGGGCATGAAAACAAACCATTACTGTGTATTTGTGGGCAGTCATGTGGTTCAGCTCGACCAATTAGAACCCAATGGACAAGGCATGGTAATATAATTTTATTTTTTATCTGCACAGTTGTATGAGCACTGCTTTCACTGCATGGGTCCCGGGGAGATGTTGCAGGTACATTAAGAAACTGTACATGAGAAACGAAAATGTAAAACAAGCGTCAAAAATCGTACTACAGACATATTGCACCATCACTTAATATGGGCTGACATTGGTTAAAACCACTGAGCTATATTTGCATCATCTGGGAGGCATTGGTTTATAACCCAGTGTCCTGTTGAAATTTTGTCATAATTACTGTATACAGCTTGGTTACACACAAGGGCGCGTGCACACAAACCAATACACACGCATATCTGGAATACTTGGCTGAAAATAAATGAGCTGGAGTGAAGACTTTGCCTGAAGATTTAACTTTACTGAAGTAGCCTAATACTTCCGTTGTATTCCATTCAATTTCTTTTTTTCTTCTTTGATTCTTTCCCTCCGATCAAGGGTTTTACAATTGTGCAGTCGACTACAAAACATACGAGAAGGACAGTTATCATCATTTTGCAAACGGTACTTCGGTGCGCTTGCTTGGGAGAGATCTATGGAGAAATGACGAGGAGTTCGTTGCCCCGAAGTATACAGGACAACACAGAACTAAAGTGTTTGCAAACGAGGCTCAGAAAGTGATTCGAAACCATGACTCAGACAAGGTAAATTTTGTTCATTCAATTTTCAATTTATTCACTATTTATATGGCGACCTTTGTAATTGACACTAGTACTCTTTTTCTAGGTGGAACTGTTCTATTGATCAAATTAAATTAGCATGCGTAATATATTATCACTGCAATTAAGTGTAGGCATGGATATTTAGATTACAGTATTTAGAAAACTGCTCATGTGAACAAAAATAAGAATAAATGTCGATAATAGCGAGCATGCCATTATTTTGGTTTCTAGAAAGCCTTTGCTTGAAAGTTGGTGAATATACCGCTGATTTTATCAGTGTGACTTTCTATAGCATCTATTTTTAACAAAAATAATCCACTACACTAAATTGATTTTTCTGAGGACCTGGGTTCAAGGGGTTATGAGTGGGGAGGTCATCGGTCTGTTCCTTGACATCCTTCTTGTTGTTTTGGGCAACGAAAAGGCAAAATTTAACAATGACCAGTGGCAATTAGTTTTATGTCACTGTTTTTATGAAAACCAGATTTGGATTTTTTCAATGACAAATACTCTCGATTTTGTAGCTAAGTACTCGTAGAGCTATTGAACCAACAACTTTAAAATGCTTCATAAGATAGTGAACCATTAGAAAAAATGCGCAAAAGCTTTACAGTATGTGAAATTTTAAAACACAGTTTAGAAGGTTAATGTTTGGCATGGTTTGTTCTGCTTAAATCAGTGGGTACATTTCCAAAGGACAGATGCGATAAAGTAAATATTGAAATCACAGAAAAAATCCAGACACAAAGATAAGCGAATGAGTAAGGTCTCATTCTACTTAACTCGCACGCATCTGTCTGGATGCGCAGCCCAATAGTTGGACTGCAGTGACATCAGACAGATAGATAGATAGATAGATAGATAGATAGATAGATAGATAGATAGATAGATAACTTTCTTGCCATTATATACATGCATGTACGTTAGAAATTGTCTTGCTGTCGTCACACAAAACAACACAACATCAGATATAATATTTAACTAAAAACACTTTAAAAACCGACTGTAAAACCAAAAAAGTAATACAAAGGAAGCATGAGTAAAAAGAATATAAAATCTTATGATTTCTTAAAAATAAATGCTTCTGACTTTGTGATCTTTCACTTGGAATTCCATGCTATCGTAGATATCAAGCATTTTTCCGAGCATAAATACGGACAAGGTCGACATGATGATGTCTTATAGCAAGCTGTCCCTGAAATACTTTACGTACAATATCGCTGGTTGTGTTCAGCAAGAAAGAGAACCGTTTATCTGTAATATCAAGCAACTCTTGTTCATTAACAAGTGACTGTTATAATGATGACCATCACGGCAATAAGTCGGCAGTATTGCTTTAGCGGTATAATAGGGCAAACAATAAATAATAAATAAGGATTGAGCCATCTGCTGTCTTAGAAATTGAATAAAAAAATTAGCTGAAAACAATTTATTGCGGCTGTTGCTATGACTATGAGTATTTGATTGTCGGATAAAGGGAAGTCAAGCAGACACAAAACGTTCTGGACATCGTTGCATATGCCATAAAGAACTCATCAAATTATATGGCCATCGTGCTTTGAATTTAAATTGCCGGTGTGTATATTGCTTTGGGATGAAATTTCAATGGACAGATACTTTTAATCTTAAAAACAAAGCCCAAAGTAATAATAATAATAATAATAATAATAATAATAATAATCTTCATCATCATCGTCCTCCTCTCTCTCTCTCTCTCTCTCTCTCTCTCTCTCTCTCTCTCTCTCATATTCCTCCTCTTCCTCATCAGCATCAGCATCAGCATAATTACCATTTTCATAGTATTGTTATTATGGATATTATTAACGTAAATGACCAGCTTTTTTAGTATTTGGCAGCTGCATCAGTTAATAAACATAGTGTTAGGATATTCAACGAGGAAGGTGCTGAAGGGTAGCGTTGATAAGGGGATAATTATACATTCGCTTTCCTAATAATATTTTAATTACACGTCATCTTGTTCATATACTGAAGTAACACCTGATACCTAACATGCTTTCTGCAGCCTCTATTCCTATATTTGTCCTTTGGAGCCGTCCACGTTCCTTTAGAAGCTCCATACAAATACGAAGAGATGTACAGGGATGTAGAGGACTATGATAGGCGTCTAGTTCTTACTCTTGCAACCATGATGGACGAAGCTGTTGGAAATGTCACGTCGACACTGAGAGAAACAGGGCTGTGGGACAATACCATAGTAATATTCTCCTCAGGTATGACATCGTCAAATAGGCAAATTTTATGTTCTTCTAAATGGTTTTATATTTAGCGGGTTTTACACGACAATTTTGCCTGGCATTGTTGCTGTACAAAAGTCGTTTATAGTAATCTCCCTTCCCATTTCTTGACTAATGACAGATAATGGCGGGGCAACTAGCCACGGTGGCAGCAACTGGCCATTGAGAGGAGGCAAAAAGGCGTATTATGAAGGAGGAATTAAAGTTGCCGGTTTTATTTCCAGTCCTTTACTACCACCTAACCTACATGGATCCACAAACAGGGAGTTAATACACGTCAGTGACTGGTTCCCTACATTAGTTCACCTCGCTAGGGGTAACCTCGATGGTACTAAACCTTTAGATGGATATAACCAATGGGATACAATTAGGTGGGTAACGTTTTCTAAATGCCAATTCCTTCCAGTCAATTTATTTTGTTTCGAATGTACACAAGTCAAATCTATTGGATCTTTACCGAGAACATCCTTGACTTTACAGGCATCAAAATCCATCTCCACGAAAGGAAATCCTCATTAACATAGACCCGATGATAGAGTGTGAGCAATGTGAAAAGGATAGCCACTGGCAGAGTACAAAATTCGATGTTCATCTGAATGCTGGTCTTATTGTCGGTTCGTGGAAATTACTGACCGGCCACCAGGGTAAATAGACCAAATTTTACAGAATGTTTTGAAATAAAGCTTTTGGTTGTCTTCGTACACAGTGAGCCTCACTGCAATCAACCAAGGATACTTCTCACTGTTCAAGAAAGTGTAATTCGATCGTCAGAGATTACAGAAATTGATGTCCTTCGCTTAGGAAGCCTGCAGTAAGTACTGGCTGGGGTAGGCCAGGGGAAGGTGGGGCGGGGGTCACTTTTTAGAAAACTGTCCGAGGGGGAATGTCATTTTTTATAAACCTATCTCAGGGGAGGGGGAGGGTCACCTTTAACATAAGCTGATTTTACGGCCAAACCTTTGATTGTCCGTGTGATATTTCCTCAATAGAAAATCAGTAACAAAATTCATTGATTCTTCTAAATACATAACAATATCGACAAGATTCACAAGCAATTAAATAAAATGCTGTGGTATCCAATTTTAAACACCTTGAACAGTTAAAAACTGATGAAAGACAAGAAACAAGAACATATGGGACAGATTGCAAGTGTATATCAATTATTAAGCGTCTATAAATGCATAGACATTGTTAGTTTTATGTTTTATAGTTCTGTCATAGACTACCATGTACAGTGAATCAACATTTCAGTGAAATTCCAAAATCTAATTTCTTGCATAAACATCCAATTGTAACCATCCTAATCTAATCAAATACATTAATATCAATAATCAAGCATACATGAATACACAGATTTATCTAGTTTTGTATTTGAAAAAATTATTCATAGTTTCCTCATAGACCACCATGTATAGTGAATCTACATTTCGGTGAAATTCCAAATCTAATATCTTGCATAAACATCCAATTGTAACCACCCTAGTCTAATCACGTACATTAATATCAATAATCAAGCATACATGAATACGCAGATTTATCTTGTTTTGTATTGGAAAATAAATTATTCATAGTTTCCTCATAGACTACCATGTATAGTAAATCAACTTTCTCAATGGAAATTAGCTGATACTGGTTCAGTTATTCCTTGGGAGAATAATGCAGTGATTGGGGAGGGTCAAGTTTTAGAATGTCGGACAAGGGGGAGGTTTATATTTAAGACAAGAGGTAAGGGGGGCACATTTTAAAGTATAGGTGCGCACGGAATTCCCCAGCCCTCTGTAATTACTGAAGGCCCCCTTATTACTTCTTAGAAGCAAAAGTACACTCATCTGTCCACGGCGCCGCTTGTGATGACACAATGGTTCTTTGTAATAATTGAATATATAACTACAAATTTAAGATTAGATATTTATTTGTTTGCCATTAGTCCGGTAAAATATGACGTATTTATGTTACCGTCCTTTTAGATCATGCCTATTGGAGCTCACCGTCGGAGGTTCCAGACCTGCAAAGCAAAATAGCCTCCCACTCATTGGACATGATGGTTTCCTTGTACAACATCAAATCTGACCCGACAGAACAGACGGATTTAGCGGAACGTATGCCTGGCATTGTACATCGCATGTTGGAAAAGCTTGCCGATTACAATAGCGGCGCGGTGCCCCCATATTATCCTGAAAATGAAATAGAAGCTGATCCCTCAAGACATGACGGTGCTTGGGGTCCATGGGCATACTTATAACAGTAACAAATCGCTCCCAACAGAAGTGAAATCAGAGGGACCGAATTTATGTTACCAACGCTAACTGTAGGTTTTCAAATTGTGCAGAATATGAATCTGATGGCGGAAATGGTGGATTCTTCTACGAATAAGGATCGGCTGCATAGCGATGTATGACTTGTTATTGTAATTAAACTTTTCTATTGGAAAGTAATTTTGTTATTCAGATACTGCATCACCTGTTTTTGGCCTATGTCCTCCCGTATCAGGGGGACCTATGTTGGCAGGTGGCTTGTGTTAGTGTGTCAGAAGGTATGTACGAGTGTCTGTGTGAGACTGAATTTTGTCAGTGTGTACGATATCTGTCAGAGCTATTTATCAAATGTCGCATGATTTAAAACACATAATCTTCGGGTACAAGCTAAATCTGAAAAAGATTAGGAGAATGTTGGTTGCTTAATTAAGCAAAAAGTAATTTTCAAGTTTAAGTTCCTCTAAATTTTGCTCATTTGCATGGCAACGGAAGATGCATTATATTATTAGTTGTCGGGTATAGAGGACTTGGGCAAGCTAAGTGTGTTCAGTCACTAGAGCTATTGTAATACTAACATCTATCTATCTATCTGTCTTACAGTCTGTCAGTGTATGTATGTCTGTTTGTTGGTCCGTCTATCTGTGTCTTTAATAAATGTCTCAAAACTTCTTATGGCATCGGAATCAAATCCGGTACATAGATTTTGTTCGCGTATGGCAAGAACTTATAAACTTACGTGGTCGGCATGGGTGAGTTGCATAATTTAATAGCTTGCGCAACGGGCCGCCGAAGAAGGCCGCAAGCCGCACATTGATACGCATGCGTCAGTACAGTACAGAAAGACAAGCTGTAAATTTTTGACGACATGGTCGCTGCAATTGCAATCCCTTAATTCTTGTTATTGCGTCATCGTACGTCACGTACAGCTTGAATAGTTATTTTTGGAGATTAGTGAAGTACTCATTTTCAAAGGAATTTCAGCTTACCTCAGGAACTTTAGCTCAGGCGACCGCAGGCGGCTCATTGATCGTGTGCAAGCGATGTCAGAAAGTCATGTGACGAAGAGACGTTTATGGAAAGCCATGACTGACTTATATGGTCTAATATCTTATTGCCTGGGCATTCAATATATTGTGCCGGGCCTTATCCAAAACCCCGCTTGCTGCGAACGGTGAACTGTCACTTTATTATAATTACATAGCTGAGCGAGCCATTGAACGCAGCGCTTGAGCGACATTCTGCAAACGACTATAACGTCTAAATGAATGATCATTGTCGAAAGTTACAAAACACTTCAATAATTCATTTTTTTGTATCATGCCAATATTTAACCTCGACATAACCTGTTTTCGTTGTCCAATGCACATTTTGAATGTTTATGTCGTTAGCAATAATTTCCTTATTTCAAAGCAGGCGTCCGTACCAATATATTACTAAAGGGACCGTCGTTTACTATAAGATACAGACATCTAATCAGAATTAATAAAATACACTTTTCAGTTTTTCTCTTTATATATATCTTCAAACATCGTTTATTACAATGCCTTATAAAGTGAATATATACTTGAACCAGAGAACACTTTCACCTACAAAAATAATAAAGCAATTAAAACATAGAATTCAACCGTTATGGGTGTGAATTTTTAAGCTCAATTTTTCTTATATGAACGTTTATACAATAGGCACACACATGCGTTTTGTTTCTCGATTATTTTTTCTAATGACATATTTTGTCATTCAAGCCAATTGGTTGCGTGTAATCTTGCATTTTAAACTATTTCCGCCTAGCGACTACAGATTTTCACTTTGATGATGCCTAAATAATTGCAATAATCACATCCGTATACATGTACAACAAAATGCCCACATCGGAACGTTTCAATAAAGCTTCCTTTTTAAGTCATGCTGTGCGAACACACTATACATGCACACAGGAATTGATCAGTTGCATTAGTGACCTTGATGTAATGTCTCAGAAATATTGATTAACTAGCCAAATCTTAACACCTTGGAACGCTATGTGAAGGCATTCAGAATGGAAAGAGAATGGAAAATCTTCACTATGAACTTCATATTGCATTTCCTAAGCTTTTCTAGTCAATGAACAATTACCAACACTGGTGGCGTTCTACAGAGACCATGCCGGCTGAACGAGTAAGGGGTTTGACTGAAATTTACCCTGTTAGAAAAAAATTCCTCAAAATACTACCGTAATGGAAGTAATAAAATTGAGAAGACTTGCGGGAAGTTTTACAAATTTCGTCAGGTTAAGATATTTCAGGGAAGTATTGTAAAGTTCAGTAAGTGATGATGAGTGTGGTCGGAAAACTAGCAGACAGGGAGACACACACTTGAGTAGGCTAGTGTATGTTAGAACAGTATGTCGGTTGGTCTTTGGCAGTCAGGCGCAATCACAGATAAATAGAGAAATAGACTAGCAACGGTTATTGTTCAAGGCGTGAAGCGGTTACGTAACCCATCCATGTTCGCCTCGCCTCAGGAAGCTCTCGCCTCTCTTTTTCGAAGAGTGCCAACCATGCATCCTTCGGTAATTTTCGGATTTTCGCCAATTGTTAAGCTGAAGTATGTTCGGCAAATTTTGTGTTGTTGTTGTCGTGTGGTGCTGAGCGGAATTGGCGTGCTTGCGAAAACGGGAGTGTTTATGAGCTTCAGGAAAGTGAGTTTTACCATTTTAAAAATTCCTCTCATATTTTTATGAATATATAATGAGTGTGTTCGAAAGATTTTTATCGATGCTGTCTGGTTTTACTCAATGGCTTACGGTCAGTCATACCGTCTTTTACACGTTCGTCAAGGAAGGACATGTTTATGAAACTACTGGCATGTTATGTTTAGATTGGCGTGAAACAGTGTTTCTGCCCCGAGAGCTCACAAAGTAAGTATGGTTGCTACGCGACTGGCAGCACGATGCCATCTCCTCGTATTTTTGCATAATCTCGTGCAACACAAACAAAGTTTCCAATTAGTGAAACACCTTTGAAGCTCATTTTGATATGAAAAGGCCATAGTCTACCGAGACGACCATGGAACAAAAAGCATGCCGCGTTGCTAGTCTGTTTTTCTATTTGTCTGTGGCGTAGGTAAACAATTTTGCAGTGAGGTGCCGCAAGTGCAAATTATTTTTTATCTCTTCCTGGCTGTTTTTGACCCCTAGGTTGGAATCAGTTTTGTTGTGCCCACTTGTATCAACAGTGGAGGGTCATTAAGACAGCTACGGCATTCTATAATTACAGGGCTGTTCCGAGTTAGTGAACGAAAATTCTTCTGATTCAGGAGTTTCTTCTTTGTCTTCATTAACATTTCATGAAAACAGAACGTAAGCGTTGAAATTAATATCGTGCAAAACTCCCTAACACGGTAATTTCATATTGAACTACTTTTTTAGTCTTTGCTTTACACTATCCATTTTATTTCCACATACTCAGTAATACCCATTCATTTTCTTGCAGGAGCAACAACATTATAAACTTCTTACTATTACTTGCTAGCCATGATATGTATCTTATTGTGTCGTAACAAACAATAGTATTAAAGGTGATATGTATATGTGAGAAAACGTTGGAACACAATAATACTGGCTATCGTAAGGTAACCAGTTGACGTACAGTCAACTAGGCTAGTTTGAATTTGAAGATTGAACATAGGAGCTAAAGGACTTGTTTTCTTCTCTTGAGAAACAAAGGCTGATGACTCTCATTTGACATTGTCTCGCGTAAAGACCAAACAATAAAACATGGAATGCTGAGCTATTTCAAATGGTAAACATTAACAAAACCGAAATCAATCCACCATATGTTACAATTTGAATCTGCGTTAAGTTTGTATCCTGTTACTATACAGGCTTTGCTGATAGCACATGCGCACAGCAGCATACGTGAAATAAGTACCAGGCGCAAAAGTCAGCTTAGTGAACTAGTTGCCATGATGGACGTAAAGATTCTGGTTGTGCTCAGTTTTCTAAAGTTCCCGGCGGTTTATTGCAAAGACAGGCAACCACACATTGTGTTCA
>LD363549.1:125899-140187 GCA_001465055.1 Ptychodera flava
TACATACATACATACATACATACATACATACATACATACATACATACATACATACATACATACATACATACATACATACATACATACATAATATTAGCTGTCAAGTTCCTTTGCTAAGAGTTTTAATGAAGACAAATCTTTAGGAAACCATGTTTAACACTAACGAAAGGTGATGTCTTGTTATATGCCGGTAGGTTTTTTGAAATTTTGAATATCGGTAAGATTAAGGTTTTCTTCTGGATAATAACATTCATAAATGCACTTTCCTATAATTTTGAAATATTACAATTTCATTTTATAATAACAAATAATGGCTAATAGTTGAAAATTTTCATTTTCATGTTCGCCTTTAACCTTCACGGTACATCGCACAGGATTTTGATAAGAGTGTTTGTAAACTTGATTCTCATAGATACATACTGGAATGCAGCATAAAGTTATATTCCCATCACAGCCATTGTGTCTACCAACCGATGAAGTCACCATCGCTGATAAACTCAAAGAAGCTGGTTATGCTACTCATATGGTTGGGAAATGGCATCTTGGACATTACAGAGAAGACTGCCTGCCAACCAAGAGGGGCTTCGACACTTTTTTTGGTAAGCCGAGTTTCATGAAAGAATTGCGTATTTTGTTTATTTGTAAATTTCCCGTTTCGTTGGTGCCAGGGGTCTAATCCGAGTTGAATGAATGTTTGTTAAGATCATTGGATATGGCTTGATACCATTCGATGAAAACATTAGTATTGCTGTAATGTATATAAGTGTACTAGTTGCTTAGCGTTTCTAATATGAAGTTGAAAACAATCCCGATATGACCAGTTTCTTATCCATTATCTGCACAGTTGCATGAAGTTTGGCACTGTTTTCGCTGCATGAAGATGTTGAGCGTATATTAAGTTCTGTACAAAAGAAACAGAAATGTAAAACATTCATCAGAAACCGTGCGTCAGATATATTACACCATCACTTAATATAGGCTGAAAATAGTCAAAACCACTGAGCTATATCATCTGGATGGCATTGATTGATAACCCAGTGTCCTGTTGAAATTTCGTCATGATTACTGTACAGGGCTGGGTTATACAGAGGGGCGCGTGCACACAAACCAATAAGGCCAAAGTAAGTAAATTCTTTGTTTTGCGTCCGCGCTCGCCTAGGTTTTTGGAGATTTTTCGGGAAAAAACCCACAAACTTTACTTTCAAAATTTCGCCGTTGGTGGCGCTATTTCGTCGCAAAAACAAGTCGTTGCTTTTAACTTTGCCACGAAACACTCCTTTACGGCAGTCAGATTTCACTAATGGACCATGTGGTGACGTAAAACAGTATTCTCTACACATTTACACCTGTCGATATTCTCAGCGTCACGCCGGGGCCTCACGTTCTCGCTGTCTGTTGTGGCTTTGCCTGTTGTGGCTTTGGCGTCACGATAAAAAATGGATGAAAGCAGGGAAATAATCGACGTTAAAAAACAAGAAACCTTTTCGCGGCAACTTGAAGGCATGGTCATTGCGAGCAATCGGGACTTGAACAGAGAGAGATTCAGTCGGCCGATTGGACTTGAGTACCACGACTCAGAGAGTATGGCAGACGGAAAAATCGGAAAGTGTTGGGGCCTATCCTAGTTAATTGGTCTTTTAGGTTTGCCAAAAATTTGGTTAATTGGTCCATTTTAACTTGAAACAAAAAATAAACCAGTGATCAGTCCTGTAAACGAAAGGCCTTTACGTACTTTTTTGTTCAGTTTGGGTATGGGAAAGTATATTAGAATCCCTCTGTGAAAGTCAAACTTGTAGTAGGCGGTCGTAGCTGCTCTTGAAGGAGGTCACACTTTCTGCATTAATGACATCGGCTGGTAATTTATTCCAGGTGTCCACAACTCTTGCTGAAAAAAGTACTTTCTTGTGTTAAGTCGAATGGTTAGTTTATGAAGTTTGGGACAGTATCCTCAAGTTCTCGAGTCGGCTGCTAACTCAAGTGAAAGGTTACAGTGGTCATGGCCTTTGATAACTAATTCTAGCGTCGAATCATGTCGCCGCGAATTCTTCTTTGTGCAAGTGTTATTAAACCAAGCTGTTTAAGTCTATTTTGATAATTGTAGTGTTGGAGTTTAGGTATTATTTGCCGTGCTAAGATTTTCATGTCCTTTTGTAGCCATGGTGACCAAGCTTGTACTGCATGCTCGAGCTTCTGTCTCACAAGTTGCTTGTAAAGACGAAGAATGACATTTTTTTTATTTGATCGACAATGATCGTTTGATGAGATCAACATTCTGTTTGCTTTTTTGCAAACTTATCACATTTGCTTGAAGGTTTTAAGGTAGAATTAAGTAGATCATTTTCTTCAGTTGTATGTCCCAGTGAAATATTGTTCATTGAGTATTTATTGAAGGGGTTGTTGTAGCCAATATGCGTCCACCAGTGTTCACTCATTTTTTGTAGCTTGTCCAAATCAGCTTTTAGAATTTCAGGATCACTACAATTTCGCAAGGGATGATATGTATTGGTATTGTCAGTAAATTTTTTAGTTCAG
This sequence comes from Ptychodera flava, assembly GCA_001465055.1. Classification (NCBI taxonomy): domain Eukaryota; kingdom Metazoa; phylum Hemichordata; class Enteropneusta; family Ptychoderidae; genus Ptychodera; species Ptychodera flava. The sequence continues at coordinate 128,432 of LD363549.1, forward strand.
AACTAATTTCAACGCCAGTATGATTGATGTAGATTAGAAAGAGTAGTGGTCCAAGAACTGAACACTTTGGGACACCACTTGTGACGTATTCTCCCTTCAGATGATGCTCCATTTATGACTACTCACTGTTTTGTATTTGTCAATCATGCTTTGACCCACTGTAGAATATATTTATTTATGCCATGATACTTCATCTTTTCAATCAATCTGGGGTGTGGTACTTTGAAAGTGCAAGCAATATAGATGTGAAGCTTCCACCTAAATTTGGGTCTGATGAGTCTGTGTGTGGAGACTGACAATTGCGAAACGCTTTCTTTTATTTGATGGAAAAGAAAGGTGCTGGTTTTACGGATGGTCCCGAGGAAGCTACAGGGAATACTTTTGTCAATTATATCATCAATTTCTTCTTCTCTCTGATGCCCCATATTTCTAAAATTGAATGCAGAGGCTACAAGTTACCATTTCTGTTTGGTGTTTTCTTTCAAAACAGACACCTTTCAGCAAAACTAAGACATTCCATCAGAGCATAGGCATTACAAGAAACTTGAAAAAACCTACAAGAACTTGAGGACAAAAGACTGCTACTGTATACTGTTATAGTGTACCCATTCCTCAAACTGTCAAGGCTGTCAAGTTGCTGTACAATGGTAGTGACATGTGGACACTTTGAATGCACAAGAAAGAAATCTAAAACTAATAAGAAAAAAGCAAACGTCTAAAACTAATAAGAGAAAAGCAAACGTCGAAAAATGACTGTTTATTTTGATTCATTTGTTATGAAAATGCATACAGTGATCATAGAGTGTCACACTGTGACAGGAGTATTAATGTGGTTTGAGAAAAATTTGTCCAATAAAGGCAAACAGATTTTGTGTTAAATTTTCTGTGTGTGTTTTTTAGCCGCTTACCCGCGAACCTTTTAGGATTTTGAGTGGACACAAAACAAAGAATTTACTTACTTTGGCCTAACACACGCATGTCTGGAATACGTGGCTGAAAACAAATGAGCTGGAGTGAAGACTTTGCCAGATTTAACTTTTTACCGAAGTATCCCAATAAGCTTACTTCCGTCGTATTCAATTCAACTTCTTTGTTTCTTCTTCAAGGATTTTACAATTGTGCAGTCGACTACTATACGTACGAGAAGGACTGTTATCATCATTTCGCAAACGGTAGCTCGGTACGTTTGAGTGGGAGAGATCTATGGAGAAATGACGAGGAGTTTGTGGCCCTGAAGTATACAGGACAACACAGAACTAAAGTGTTTGCAAACGAGGCTCAGAAAGTGATTCGAAAACATGATTCAGACAAGGTAAATTTTGTTCATTTGATTTTTAATTTATTCACGATTTACATGGTGACCTTTGTAATTAATACAATTATGACTAATATAATTGTACTCTTTCCTTTGAGTGGAAACATTCTGTTTAGGTTGCGTTCACAAATAGCGGGGGAGGGGAGATGGGCTGGATGAATCGCGATTTAAATCTCTTTTTTAGATCCCCCTTCACATCCTTAAAAAAATTTGAAGTCCCCTCGTCTGTATGATCAAATTTTTTCAAGTCCCCCTCCCAATTATCATATAGCCGCATATTTATCAGGGATGCACGCAAAGAAAACGAACATGTATTGGGCAGTTCTGCCTGCAGATGTTACAATTCATTTTAAACGTTTCCGTTGATTTTTTTGGATTTGTCAGTCTAAGCTGACTTGAGTAAATCCAACTCGATCTGGCCAGGTCAATGGCACCTGCTGAAGGGCACATAAAATGACGATTAAATGAGAGAGTAGTATGTTTAGATTTTTTTGGATAAAAGTCTTGAAATGTGACAAATGATTATGGATTTTGTCTAATTATTACTAACATTAGAACGATTGGATGAGATTAAAATGTTATTCAATTTTCATTGGATAACCTGCTGCCAAACCTTGGAATCGGAAAAGGTAAAAAGTAAAGGGAACCTCAATATTTTTCAGGCTTCCTCTATAGCCAGTGCAAAACTTTCAAGTCCCCCTCTACAACACTATTTTCGAATCCCCCTGAATTCCTGCAGTCCTATCACCGTGGGGGTTTTTTTGTGAACGCCGCCTTAATGAGGGACATATGTTGATTTCAAGCTTTATTTAAATGTTTATTTGATCACTGATAACAAGTATAGGTAAGGAAACGGCTCATGGAAACTCAAAAAATATCAGTAATGACAATCATACCTTTAGTTTGGTTTCTATAAAACCTTAACATAACGTTTAGTCAATATATTGAATGATTTAATCAGAGTGAGTGCATTTATTTTAAACAACTTTAACCCGCCATTATCGCACAAAACGTTACACTAATTTCATTTTGTCGCTGAGTAGCACGGGTTCAAGAGTTGGTGACTGGATAGGTCATTTTTTGTCCTTTAATATCCTTCTTGATTTTTCTTTCAAATGAAAATGCAAAATTTGACAAAAACTAGTTTTTATTTCACTATTTCCATGAAAACCACAGCTGGATTTTTTCAGTGCAAATTTCTGTCGATTTTATGTTCAAGTACAAACAATTTAAGAAAAATCACAAAGGCTTTCAAGTATGTGAAACTTAAAACAGAGTTTAAAAATTAATGTTTGGCATAGTTTGTTCTGCTAAAATCACTGGGCACATTTCCAAAAAGGCGGATGTTTTATTATTTATTGGACTGACAGGATGGTCTTAAAACGTTATCGTACATTTCGCTTCGTACACATACTAGCATGAGGTGAATATTAAAATCAAAGAAAAATTCCAAACATTAAAATAAATACATGAATATCGTCTCATGCCATTTAAGTTGTATTTACCTGTTGCCAAATAGTTGAACTACAGCGAAATCACATTATGATTTCTTGGAAATACAAATAGTATGCTTCACACTTTTGTGATTTTTCACATGAAATTTCTTGCTATCGTAGATAACAAGTATGGACATTATTCCAAGCATAATTACGGACAAGGTCGACATGATGACTTCTTATAGCAAGATGCCATAGAAATTCTTTGCGTATAATTTTTCCTGCTTGTATATTAACAAGTGACTGTAACAATAGCGATATCCACAACAATAAGTCGGCAGTATTGCTTTAGGGGTATATATTAAAGGGCCGACAATAAATAAGGTTTGAACCAACTGCTATACTAGGAATTGAAAAATAAATATACTTAAAATAATTTATTGTCACAGTGACTGTTGCTGTGATAACGAGTTTTTGGTCGTCAGATGAAGCGGAGCCCTGCAAAAGCAAAACATTCTGTGCATCGTTACACATGCCATTTTGAATTTAATTTTTTTGTGCATTGCTTTGGATACCACATACTGTTTAAATTTCGATGAACAAACATTTTAATTTCAGAAGCAAAGAGTAAACTACTACTACTACTACTACGACTACTACTACTACTATCACTACTACTACTACTATCACTACTACTATCACTACCACTTGTACTACTACTGCTACTAATCATTATGATCATCATCATTATCACCATCATTTTCATCAAATTTTTATCACTGATATTATTGAAATGTTCATGAAATGTGTTAGAATATTCAATTACGAAGGTACTGAAGGGTTGCGTTGATAAAGGACCTCGCTTTCATAATAATACCTTTAGTTAATTACCTTTCCTTGTGTTTCGATATTGCTTTAATGCTTCGTACCTCACATTCTCTCTGCAGCCTCTGTTCCTGTATTTGTCCTTCGGAGCCGTCCACGTTCCTTTAGAAGCTCCAAACAAATACGAAGAGATGTATGAGGATGTAGAGGACTATGATAGGCGTCTAGTTCTTACTCTTGCAACCATGATGGACGAAGCTGTTGGAAATGTCACATCGACACTGAGAGAAACAGGGCTGTGGGACAATACTATAGTAATATTCTCCTCAGGTATGACATCGTCAAATAGGCAAATGTTTATGTTCTTTTAAATGGTTTTACATTTAGCGGGTTTTACACTAAAATTTTGCCTGGCATTGTTGCTGTACCAAGGTCGTTTTCAGTAATCTCCCTTCCCATTTCTTGACTAATGACAGATAATGGCGGGGCAACTAGCCACGGTGGCAGCAACTGGCCATTGAGAGGAGGCAAAAAGGCGTACTATGAAGGAGGAATTAAAGTTGCTGGTTTTATTTCCAGTCCTTTACTACCACCTAACCTACATGGCTCCACAAACAGGGAGTTAATACACGTCAGTGACTGGTTCCCCACATTAGTTCACCTCGCTAGGGGTAACCTCGATGGTACTAAACCTTTAGATGGATATAATCAGTGGGATACAATTAGGTAGGTGAAGTTTTTCTTGCAATGCCAATTCCTTCCAGTCAGTTTATTTAGTTTTAAGTTTGTTTGTTTGAATAAGCTGAGAGACTTAAACTTTCTTCCAACTTTCCTCAAGGAATCTTTCAAAATGAGGAATAAATATCGGCGGTCAGTGAGCAAATTTTGGATATAGAGAAACAAATTACCCATGATTTAGCGATATTTGAAATTCAACATGGCCTCTATGCCTGTTTTAACTCTATGGAGATTAATAAAATTTTCGATTTTCTAAAAATTAAGACTGAAGTTTTCCTTTCTCACAGGGCCAACTCAAATTGTAGATCTTAAAAGAATTGTAAAAGTTTGAGTCTAAATATATGTCCCCGAGCCGCATTAGACCTTAAATGTACATCCTTGGCTCTGCAGGCATCAAAATCAATCTCCAAGAAAGGAAATCCTCATTAACATAGACCCGATGATAGAGTGTGAGCAATGTGAAAAGGATAGCCACTGGCAGAGTACAAAATTCGATGTTCATCTGAATGCTGGTCTTATTGTCGGTTCATGGAAATTGCTGACCGGCCACCAAGGTAAATAGACAATATATCATTCTTCCATATCAATCACGTGATCTGGACATGTGTTCCACGACATTGTCGTTACAAAGTGACGGCAAAGCAATGAAGAGAGCAGTGCATGCTGTAGTGCATGCGCACGTTGCTCGTCAGCTGGAAATTCGAATACGGATATGACCGGATATGACACCATTTGAAGTAAATAATAGATGCATTTATGAAAACAGTTCCTCTGGTTGACGTCGTACACAGTGAGCCTCACTGCGATCCACAAGGAATTCTTCTCACTCCTCAACAAATTGTAATTCGATGTTCATAGATTACAGGATGATTGTTGGCGTCGCGGCGCTACCTTCTTCCTAAGAACAGAAGTATACTCGTCTGTTCGCTGTATGTACTTCCTGTGATGACACAGTGACACTTTGTAGTAAGTGAATATATCACAGCAAGTTAATATTAGGTTTTTACTTGTTTGCATTTGTCTGGTAAAAGTTCAGGGATTACTGACCGGTGTATTTGTGTTACCGTCTTTTCAGAACACGCCTATTGGAGCTCACCGTCGGAGGTTCCAGACCTGCAAAGCATTGTAGGCTCCCACTCACTGGGCAAGATGGTTTCCTTGTACAACATCAAATCTGACCCAACAGAACAGACTGATTTAGCGGAACGTATGCCTGGCATTGTACATCGCATGTTGGAAAAGCTTGCCGATTACAATAGCGGCGCGGTGCCTCCATATTATCCTGAAAATGAAATAGAAGCTGATCCCTCAAGACATGGCGGGGCTTGGGGTCCATGGGCACAGTAACAAATCCTTCAAACTGAAGTGTTATTAGAACGAGTTTCTGTTACTAACGCTAGCTATAGGTTTTCTGACACTGGGGACAATGAATCTAATAGCGACCACGTTGGATTCTTCTCGGGACAAGATTCTGGCTTCACTATTATGTATGGTTTGTTATTGTAATTAAACTTTTCGATCAGAAAGTACTTTTGTTATTAAGATACTGCATCGCCTATTTTTGCCTATGTCCTCCCTTATAAGGGGGCCTGTGCTGACATCAGAACGTAACAGTAATGCTTCTTTTTCGAAGTCATGCTGTACGAATACATTATACATGCACACAGAAATTGAGCAGTTGCATACGTGACCTCGATCTAATGTGTCAAAAATATATAATTAATCAGATAAACCTCAATAGTTTAACCTTTGAACGCTATGTTAAAACATTTAGAATGGAAACACAATGTGAACTCCATATTGCATTCGCTATAAGCTTTTCTAATCTGTGAACAATCAGTTTACACATGGTCAACACTAGACTTGGTTCAAGTCGGTGAATTTTAAAAAAGTAAAAGCATTTATGATAGTTTCTCTCGTGTCTCTCCTATTTCGTACAAACCTATAAGGAATTTGGCAGCTCACGCCAGGTTTTCCCAGCGATTGAAGGCATCACGTTTGAGTCTGCGCAGTAGTGAGTTAGTTTCTGCCGGATTCCGGGTGAAACTCCGCTGTATAGCGTTCACTCCACTCATCGCGTCCACTCACGCGCGTTTCACATGAAAGCAGAATACAAATCATTGCGTTCACTCCACTCAAACATTCACAAATCACAGACTTGAACCAAGTCTAGGTCAACACTGGCGGCGGTCTACAGAGATCCTTACCATTACAGTTGCATAGGTAAGGGGTTTTTACTGAAATTTACCTTCCTAGAAAACATCTCTTAAAAATATACAGTAATGAAACGATAAATAGCATTGAGAAGACTTACATATTACAGAGAAGTACTTTAAAGTTCAGTAAGCGATATTTGTAAGCGGCCGCTACGATGAACGCGGCTGGACAACAAGTAGACAGAGACACACACACGAGCAGTATATGTCAGAACCGTGTCGGCTTGTCTTTGACAGTCAGGTGCAATGAAGCGCAGTGACACGTAAGTAACCAATTTGGCAGTGAGGTACCGCAAGCGTCAATGCTTTTTTATTCTACCTGGTTGTTTTAGACCCGTAGGTTGAAATCAGTTTTGCTATCCGCACTTGTATTAACAGTGTAGGGCTAACGTCATGTAAAAGTTCATACGAATGCCTTTTTATCAAGTTAAATGCACTGGGAAGTCCTATGCATGTCATAGAAAACGAATAATCGAATCCTGTAAGACCAACAATGTAGGTGCAGACCAGATCTAAACCAGTCTCCTGAGCATGCAAGCGTGCCGTCACCAAAGTATGACATGTTTATGATGCCAAAAGAGTTGCAATAATTACTAAAATAAAATGTACCACCGAAAGTTTTTGCAAGTGGAAAGTGAATTTAATATTGACATCTAATATACAGCAATCAGAAATGAGTAAAAACTTTTACGCCGTTAAAAGAAAGAAAACAAAACAAAAAAACAAGGAACAAAATAAATAAAAAATTGGCCATGCCATTTTATTTATGTAATTTCTTTTATTATGGTGGATGTTCCTGTAGGCTACTATCGGTCCATCGATAATATGCCCTCATATATCACATATCAATCTCCATCTTTGCTGCTTAAAATATTGTCTTTGAACGTTGATAAACTTGCGTTCAAACCCTCGGTCGCTGACTACTGCCTTAAATGAAACTTAAATAACTACTCTGAAATATTTGCGCAATAAATTCCATGAACATTGCAACGATGTTCTTTATGTCAGTAGTTATAATGGGTAAAAAGAGTGTAAAAAATTCCTCATATAAAGTTCTGTGAGGAGCGCCGCCAGTGTCAATAAGCTTATTTTGTGAAATTCCTGACTTTTTATGAGAGTGGCTGCTGATCATAAAGGTCGTAGCAATTTCTTCAATATAATTGGATATTTGCTTTCTTATCGGTACACGCTTACGTCAATTTTCGGAAGTCCATACGTTGCCACGGTTCATATTGCAACATGATCGGCAAACATTTCAATTTGTTAGTGAGCACGCATTTTGTCTATTATGGCATGTATACTTGTATGTACTCCGTCTGTAGCACGCATAATGCACCTTCGGAAGTGTGGCCCACTTGATCTTGAATGTTTAAATTGTGCCAACAAAGCGAAGTAGGTCTCAAGACTACTGCAACCGGCTAGGGGGTCATCCCAGCTACATTGTGGACTCCGGTTGACGTCACACAGTTGGGGGATTTGCGACGAAGTATGCAAATATACCGATAGTGCTGCGTGTCAAAGTTCATTGCACCTCAAAGATGGCAGAGGTTACCAAAGTCCCGTTTGCGATTGTCCTGGCTTGTTTATTGCCATTATTTGTGTACTTTTCCTGGTCCATGTTGGATGATGCATGGCAGACATCTGCTATCGCCCTAGTTCTCGCATCTGTGGCCAGCTTCATAGTAGTACGCTTGTCGCCGAGCTGGAACCTCGCCGGTTACCGGGTTGTGATTCCGGTCAAGAAAGCTGTCTTGATCACTGGTTGTGATAGCGGTTTCGGACACGCTCTGGTAAAGAAACTGGATGCATACATGTTCTCAACCGTCTTTGCCGCATGTCTGAATCCAGGTAAACAATGAAACCAAGTAGACGGTATTTATATTTCTGAATTGAGATAATATACCGAAGTGCGTTCTGGCTCACATGACCTTTGACCTCTTATTCACAGTGTTTGAAAGGGGCGTAAACATGGTAAAAGATACCTGCTATCATAGCCCCTCGAGTAAGACCGTCGAGAAAACGAGGGTCTGTACTGCGTCATAGTTGTTAAAGTGGGATTGTGGACAATTGCAACATACAGGAAGACAGTGCAAACCACCTCCATGCAATGAACGTACGAGTCAGCGTAAACTCATTATTCACGAGAGAGATGTCGTGGGGGTCGTCCCCCTAGTCAGCAAGATGTAGACGGTGGGATAACAGTATATCAACATGTATACCCCGTTGCGGTAAACCTACAGCAGAATAGTTATCAATTTCTTCAGATATAGCCGAGGTTACTCTATCCATGCTCTATCCCACTGTAGAGTATAATCAATACTGTGGGAGAGTAGACAATAGATGGGCATCGGGGTCATCGTCACGGTATTGTCTGCGTCTATTATATTAATGTTCATGAATGGCCGTAGCGCGTAGCTGGCAGGGTGTAGGTAATCCACAGTCGCCTGTTTTCTCCACTCCCACTCTGCGCCTCAGCGCCCCTCCCCCTAGGCGTGCGTATATACACACGTCTATGGGGCGCGTAAGCGCACGGTGGATTTGGAGAAACCAGGCGACTGTGAGGACATCGCGTTAACCGTTGAGCTGCCAGCTGAAGAGAGATTCACAGCCACATTAACCCGGTACAAGATGGAGCTCTGGCAATACTTTGTGTGCGGATATTAATGGAGCCATGCTGCAGTCCAAAATCGCCAGGTTTCCTTCCGTTAAATTGAAATATAATAGAGCAGTAATTCGCACCACATATACACAGTCAGGGATTACGAACCCCAATAGATCACCACTCGAATATGAATATCCCATGCTTAAACATTATCTGCACACAATAAGCATATTTGTGAGAGCCCCATCAGCTGTTGCGTTGCATTTTGCATGCACTGTTTATCTCCGACATGGTGTCAGTGATGGCCGTCCTGATGGTGGTGCTACCGCTTGGTAGAAATTGTATAGAACCTTAGAATCTTGACTTATCTCTAGAAATAAACTGTATCTTTGAAGGCCAATGCACTAACTGTTTACTGATTACAATTTTTCAGGGTATTTTCGACAATAATTTCAAAACTTCGTATACTTTCCAGATTTTGCTGAAATACACATTTCTCAGCTTGTCAACATTGACTGCATATGTGTGTTCTGCCATAGACGGCGGAAGGGAACGTTTCTGTATTGTTAATTCAGTTGTCAACAATATCAGTTGCACGTCATACATCTATACATCACAATGGCCAACCAAATATTGGGTATTTCAAAATGCCATAGGAAGTAAGACTGAGCAACCTTGGTTGATAAATACAACAAAAATAATGAAACATGGCCAAAAGTTATAATTATTGTAGTTTATACGGTTTTTTGAGTTCGGATACTTGATACCGGCCGTGAAAGTCTCATCTTGCGTCACGGCTAGGGCAAACGGAACCTATAGAAGGCTATCAGTGAAATGAGCATCTTATCCCATACTCATCACTTTACCCGGGCCCTGGCGGACATCATACCGCTGCATCATGAAAACAGCTTTACAGTATCGTTGGATGGCACCGACGGAACGCTGTGGTATGAATTCTAAACCCCCGTCAAAGACGCTACCGATCTATTTTCCGAGTTCAGTCCGCTGATTTCAAAATTCCATGTCTCTTACTGAAAGCAACTTACATGTATTGATTGATATAAAATTTCAGGTGGCTAGTTGTGAAAGAGTTAAAAGCTACACTTTGCAATGTACTGCGACAGACAAGTAGATCCAAATACAGCGTGCACAATGCGGTGAATCACATCAAATAGTCATTTTCAATACTTATTTCAAAGTTAGGATTTTTGACTTATGTGCAACACAGAATAAGGAATTATTTATTTCAGGAAAGGTTTAAAAATGTACAGGTGCACATGATAAATTACGGTCACATGATATAAGTACTTAACGAAACCTGGTTTCTGTGCCTCATTTAAGAAGTTCGCACCTTGCTCTGACTTTTCACAAGTAAACTTTTAACCATCAAATTTCTCTTTTAAAATCAAGAATAAAACTCAGGGGTCACCGAGCAAATTTTGGTTGTAGAGAGACAAATTACTCAATATACTTCGATATTTGATATTCAAAATGGCCGCCACCCGTATGTCAACTCCAGGAGGCGGGTCACGATTCCCCATTTTCACAAACCCAAGCTGGTGAAAACTTTTATTTAGCCCTTAAAGGGATATAGTCGTCGGAACTGGGCTCAAAGGTCGTATGGGACCCATACGACCATTGGCAACACTGTATCAAAGGTACAATGGTGATTGATGACAGTTAAAACATGACTGTCATAATCTTCTTCGTATAATTTATGAGATGCATCTTGATATCGTGCACGAAATACATTGTTTGTAAACAAGAAACTCACACAGGCGCAGTTCCTACGACTATTTTCCTTTAAGCTTCAAAGTGAGCCCCAACAAGCATTTGTAAAAGTTGAGTCTCAATATCTGTCCCCGGCGGGCGCACTCTACTCTACAGGGATAGTTTGGAGACTGTAACTTATTGTAAACACAACCTCATGTATGACAATGTTAATTTGGAAACTGCCCTGCCCTTATCATTGACATTTCAAATTAATTTTGAGTGACTTTCAAAAGTGCACAGAATTTGAGTCATCACTGCGTTTAAGATGAATTTCATGTTTTACTTGTGTGTCCAAGTTTGCCTTATCTTGGTTATCATTGCGATGAGTCACTTACGGACTCACGATGCACCGTACACTATATATACACGAACTCACCATGATAACTACATCCTCCACAACCCATGCTGAAATCAGGCTACAACTTCAGTAGGTCGTAGATATTCTATGCAAAACAACAACAACAACAAAAGTAGATGGCTTTTGGTAGAAATCAATTATCTCAATGTATTTACGTCACGCCATTTAAAGAAAATTCTTTGTTTGCTCAGTGTGTGCCGTTGGAGTTTGAAAAACCAGAGGCAGCCAGCTGCAGGGAAAAACAAACACAGAGAAAAAAACACAAGTGTATAATCATAAGCTCAATTTTTATTCGGTTTCCTTTGGAAAATAATGTTTTTATTTGTGGTAGTGTTAATATTGTGTTTGTTTTCTTCATTTTCTCTGAAAACCTACCAACACGCGGACGGGAAACAAATAATTTTATTTAAAGCGCCTTTATTGTACTTTGCACAATAGATCACTTGCGGTCCTCAAACCACAAGTTCTCGTATGTACATTTTGACAGCCCCCC